>JBBDGP010001352.1:0-280000 GCA_037952835.1 Lithobates septentrionalis
ATCATAATATAGGTCAATGACATCATAAGTAGGTTGATGACATGATACATAGGTCAATGACATCATAATATAAGTCAGTGACATCATATTATTATGTCACTGACCTATATTATGATGTCATTGACCTACTTATGATGTCATTGACCTAGATTATGATGTCATCAACCTACTTATGATGTCACTGACCTATATTATGATGTCATTGTCTTATATATGATGTCATCGACCTACTTATGATATTAGTGAGTCAGGTGACCAGTGCCCCCCTGAGGGTCAGTGACAGTTGTGGGTGAGTAGTGTCCATAGAAGAATGCTTCTTACTGTTTGCATGTTGTATGAGTGTAGTGAGGAGACAATAAGCACAGCCTGCTGTCCTTTCACTCAGTGCAGACAGCACACATCTCCTGTAGCAGCATTAAGTGTAAGAGCATCATCCAGCAGGTCTGTCCTGGTGCCACCACCATCCTTCTAGCAGTGCACAGGGATGGCACTAGGACTGGGCACAGTGCTTTGTATGGACTGTGCTCTCTCTCTCTCTCAGCCTTGCCTGGTGATGAGTGACAGTGACAGTACATGTGTGTGTGGAGTGCGGAGTGCAGAGAGCCCCGTGTTGGAGCTGGAATGGACACTCATAGCTCTGACCGGCCTGCAGCCAACTTGTGGGGGGATGGGGACAGAGGGGTGTGATCAGGGGAGCCCGCTGCACGGTGCTGAGCCAGGGATGAGCTCCTAATAGGTGGATGGACTGCTCCTGGATGCCGGGCTGTGCATTAGGAACTACGCTGAAGATAGTTCCTAATGACATTGGCTGTATGTTTGAGGTTGTTGTAAATTTGGGGCCGATCACACACCTCCCTGATGGTACAGCATGATGGATAAGTATCTGTCTGTATTTCTCAGCACTGAGGTCACCATTGATCCTGACCAAATCTCCAACTCCATTTGCAGAAATGCAGCCCCAAACTTGCAAGGAACCTCCACCATGTTTCAGTGTTGCCTGCAGACACTCATTATTGTAGCGCTCTCCAGCCCTTCAGCGAACAAACTGCCTCCTGCTACAGCCACATTTTTCACATTTTGACTCATCATTCCAGAGCACCTGCTGCCATTTTTCTGCACCTCAGTTCCTATGTTTTCGTGCATAGTTGAGTCACTTAGTGCAGTTTCCACATCCAAGGTATGAATTTCTTCTGGACAGACTTTTCCAGACAGTAGAGGGGTGTACCTGGGTTCCACTGGTTTGCGCTAGTTCTGTGCTGATGGGACTGCTAGACATCTTCCCATATCGAAGGGAAGTAAGCATGGTATGTTTTTCATCTGCTGAATTAGGTTTCCTTGGTGGACCACTGCATCTTTTGCGTTTCTTCCTACTTCTTTAAAACACCTTGAACAGCACATCTTGAAACCCCAGTCTGCTTTGAAATCTTTGCCTGGGAAAAACCTTGCTAATGCAGTAGACCTACCTTGTGTCTTGTTGCTGTGCTCAGTCTTGCCATGGTGTAGGATCTGTGACATGAAACCGTCTTTCACAACTTCACCTTAGTAGCAGAGTTTGGCTGTTCCTCATCCAGTTTTAAGCCTGCTACACAGCTGTTTCTGTTTCAGTTAATGGCTGTGTTTCAACCTGCATATGAAATTAAGAAAGATTTCAGAAAGAGCGGGGCAGCAGGATTTTCTTGGTACCGTTGAAAGACATTACAAGGTTTGATAAAATCAATACATTTTTATTTAACATGCAATTACAATTAAAAAAAAGTCCATTTAAGAAACACAAGGTTCAACAATTCCCTCTTGATAGTTCCTACATCCCCCTACAGGAGTCATCTCCAACAAAGAAATACCTCTAGAGGGGTTTAAGCTGTAGGCCATCAGGCTCTCAACATGTTTCGCGGTTGCCCACTTCTTCAGGAAAATACAGAGGGGGAGAAAATACTGAAATACAAATAAGAAATATAAGTACATAAACACACAAGGTCATCATAGCAAGTACATATCATGCACCTTTTTAGACCATATTCAAGATCAGAGTAATGGGACAACACTCACCCTAAGATCCAACCTAGCCAACAAACAGCCACAAGAGGGGGCATCAAGGAAAAGGACCCTGGGCGAGCATGGTAGCAGGCATACCAAGGCCACCGGAACTTCTCTGTGCATGTTATACAGTATATGTATATGTAAGTACATATAGTCCATTAATTGTGAAAATGTACACAAATAAAGCCTGTGAATTTTACAGACAGTATTAAATAATAAGGGCTATGATATCAGTTGTACATATCAGCACAGTAGAGCTATAAAATATGGTTTGTCCCAATTCTAACAATAATGGAGTAGATGCAGCAGTGCTGAACCTCAATGGATAGGAACAATCCCTTTCCAAGGTGTATAGCATATGGGGTGGATAGGAATATATTAGTTGTTGAAAGGTACCACATACCTGGAAATGTATCAAGGAATAGCAAAAGCTAATGACTCTATATCATAGCAGTATTATAGCAGTGTTCACCCCCTGTGTATAGAAATCACAGAGGATCGAGACATATATACAGATGGGTAGTAATCTAACTCACCCCTAAAGCCAAGCAGCTGAATGATGGCTGGTAGAGTGTCATGATGATGGAGACATGGTCCTAATCCTGCCCAGTGCCATATCCTGTATCAGGGTACAAGGTATGTGCCTCAAAATGGTTATAAGCTGGTGTATACACCAGCAAAAGCTGCTTCAATACATGCTAGTGTAATAAGACAATACCTGAGGAGAAGATAGGTCCACATGTGTCCCCGCCATAGGACAGCTGCCGGATGGCGGCCCCTATATATTGCTCCTGCCTCAGAATGCCCAGCCGTTCCAGCGGCCGGCTGATGATGTCACAGGGCCGATACCCGATCACGCATGTGCCGAATAACAAACCTTGTAATGTCTTTCGCGAGTACCTAGAAAATCCTGCTGCCCCACTCTTTCCAATATCTCTCTTAATACTAATTAGGATGTGGGTACCCATATTGTAGAGATTTATATCTTCTCTGAGTAGTTATTCTATATATGAAATTGATGATCATTAGCACTAGGTATAATTGGATATTCATACACCTCACTCTAACCCTATAAAATCCCTGCCTTTGTGCAAGTGTACAAAGTGTGCGAGTCTAGGAATTGATGCTGCTTTGAAGCCAAAGGGTAGTCACACCTTACAGTCACATTACTTGCAAGTAAAGGGAGTGGCCATGGGAGCCAAATTCGCTCCTAGCATGGCCAACCTCTTCATGGCTAAGTGGGAGGAAGATGTGGTGCTGCGCGATAGACCATCTCAGCTTATTATGTGGAGAAGATGCATAGACGACGTCCTGTTTATATGGGACAGCGATCTAGAGTCTGTGGCCACTTACCTTTCTCTCCTTAATGATAATGATAGGGGGATAGTGCTTACCTATGAGGCCAGCCCTACCCAAATTCATTTTGTGGACCTATCTATTACTATTGTTAATGGTATGATTACCACTGCCACTTTTTTTAAAACAACCGACAGGAATAGTTTTATTCCGTTAGACTCCTGCCACCACCGTTCCTGGTTATCGGCTGTTCCTAAGAGCCAATTTTTACGCCTAAGGCGAAACTGTTCCGACCTAAATGAATTTTATAGGGAGGCTTCAATTCTGAAATCCAAATTTCTAAATAAAGGTTATGACAATGCAACACTGGAATCCCTGATTGTGGAGGTGGGTAATAGAGACCGAAGTGACCTATTGGATGAGAAACCCCCTCAAGTCGAGAATAGAGAGGACTTCGGACTGGCCTTCCTTACAACTTATTCCAGTCAGCATTGGGCCATTAAAAGAATTATTAAAAAACATTGGCCGGTCATTAAAAATGACCGTGTCCTTGGACACTTATTGTCTGACAATCCTCGGGTTCTTTTTAGGGGAGCCACTCATTTCAGGCATATATTGGCACCCAATGTCCCAGACCCACCTACACGCCCAACCTTTTTTGGTGATTTAAAAGGTTTTTCTCCCTGCAGAAGGTGTAGTGTCTGCAGGGTAAATGCGTTACAAGATAGGAGATTGACCGAGTTTACATTGAGTGGCACGGGTGCCACATATTCCATTAAGTCACTTATCACATGTACCACAACGTGTGTAGTGTACCTTTTAAGGTGCCCTTGTGTGTTGGAATATGTGGGACGAACTATTTGGATGTTGCATGTTAGGTTGGGAGAGCACATCACTAACATAAAACAAGCTTTTGAGAAGCACAGTGTCTCTAGACACTATGATCTTGTGCACAATAGGGACCCTAAGGGCACTATTTTTATAGGAATTGAAAAATATGTTCCCCACTGGCGTGGCAGTAATGACAAAAGAACCATTTCTAGATCCGAAACGAACTGGATCTATAAACTCGGCTCTCATGCCCCCAGTGGTTTAAACATAGAGTGGGACATCAACTGTTTTATTAATAATAGTTGATGTCCCTTCTCGATTAGGGCAGATTTTGTTCATTTTTTTTGGTGAATGGTTTTAATATATTGGTTTTTGCCATTCTGCAACCATACATATTTTCCTTTGCACAATACATCAGGGATTTATACCCCTATATATATTTTAGCACATTCGGGTATATATTAATTGCACAATATTCCCTTAATTTCTAAACTTTTACTAGTTTGGTTAACTCTCAATTATTCTATATGCCAATTGTTATATATATCTTTTATTTATTTTATATGCCAATTGTTATATATATTTTTTATTCAATTCCTTATCTTTAGTAATTTTTGGCATATATTTATTCTATATGCACTATATCCAGGGTTTCTTCCCTTAAACATCCACTAGATGGCACTGTCCCTATTGGTGCCGTTTGGTTCCTATGTTATTGTCACGGAACGTCCCTCACTCCGCTTGAGTGCTTCCGTCTTATACCACTTCCTCCCAGTCTGTATACAGATATCAGATATCCAATTGCTCTGAGCACAAAACAAGGCGACACTTGCTTAGATGCTAACATGGACTAACTTTATTTAGAATCAAAATTACAAGACTTTATATGCCGTTGGAACCTCCTCTAACAATACAACTGTAAAGAACACAAAATAGGTGTAGCGCTAAAACGTTTTAAAATGTCCAATATCAAGATGAAAAAATAGACCAACAGTTCTAAGTATAGAATGTAGGAGGAAATCATCCATATATATATTGGTCCTAGTGATAGGAAGTCCTCAGAGGTTATGTGACTTCAGACAAAGAGCACGTCAATAGGTATATAACATCTGGAGTGAAGACAGACACACCACCACCGACAATGAAGAGGCTTACCAGATCTCATGGACCCAAAGAGGCATACGCCGAGTTGGGTCAGACAAAGCTTGGGTGGTCAGTGGCTGTAAATGATCCAGAAGGGTGATGTTCCTGGGATGAACCATAAACTGATGTGTCCCTCAGAATGGTATTAGGAACCAAGTGGGGGTGATGACAAGTAGGAAAAAAGGAGGAAAGGGCACATAGTGTAAATCCATAAACAAATGTAGAATTTATTAAAAATTAAGAGATACACTCACATGTAAATCCTTTTAAAAACAGCGCTGTAAAAAGGTGGCGGCAGTGGGGTCCTACCCAAAATACAACTGTAACCTAATTAACATGAGCTAGTTTACTAAATCATTTACCCAAACTAAGTGACTACGTCTCCTAGCTCATTGACTATTCAACACACATTACCATAAACATCAACACATGGTTAATTAGAACAAACAACAATGAGTTGAATACCCTTAGAACCTGTGGTAAGCCAGACTAAACTCATTTACATTAAACACATTATAGCTGACATCAGACAGGTGAGTGGAGTTGATGACATTAGCATCTTCTCACAGTATGAGTCCCAACAGTATGACTCAGTCACTATTGCTACTATGGCAAATACAGGGTCCCCAGAGTCTGTGTGTCCTGGGGGACAAGGACCCGAAGCCAAAGTAACAACACCTCAAGGGTACCCCAAATGCCAGGGTCCATAATCTGTAGGCAAGAGGCTCACATTCAGTCCCCTCCAAAAGCCTCTATCCCGGGTGAGTCTGTCACATTTATATTGCCTTAATTGTTTCCAATTATTAGGAAACGTACCATCTATGCTAATAGATAGACCCGGGCTTTATGTGTAGTTCATCATGTTTAATATTGTCCAATCAATGATTTTACTTGTGTTTTTAGATAGCCAACGGCGGCGCTTCTCAGCGAGCCGCTTGGCTATTTAAGGCGCATGCGTGGTTGCGTACCCCTAATGACGTCAGTTGTGACGAAACGGCCGTAGGGTCACAACGTCAGCACGCATCGCGCATGCGCGATTTCATTTTAAACGGCAGTGGAGAGTTTTTTTCTGTTATCCCTGCCAGGAATTTTACAGTGACTCTGTATCGTCTAATTTTAATAAAAACCCATCTAGTCTCTCTACACTACTGGAGTTTTTCTCTTTTTTGGCATCTATACTTACCCTTACTGGAGTCCATCGGAAGCCCATCCTCGATTGCCACATATAGGAACACTCCTAGGATCGCACCTTTCGAATTGTTCCTGGGTGTCGTTGATTAACCTCCGAGGAGGGAGGTTTGAGGAACTTCCTAGGAGGTCCCTGCGGGACACTTCCAGAGGTCTATACATCTCCACTGAGCCTGTTTTGACCCCCCTGAATAAGGGCGGTCGCAGGCTATCTGGTAAGCCTCCATTACTTCAACACTAGGTGGTGGGCAGCACCTGTGGTGGAATACAGATCCAGGAACTTGCGCTTGAACATTATTAATTTTGGGACTTTATTGTGATTTTCACCTTAACCTCTTTTTTAGTAATGTGATTTTGCACTTTTATCATTATTGCACTTGAACATCATTAATTTTGGGACTTTACTGTTATTTACACTTTAATCTTTTTTTACTAATGTGATTTTTTTACTTTTATCATTATTATGGCTGATGTATTCTATATCAGTTAATCTTTAGTGGTTGGTATTCCCTGCTATATATAATTTATGCATTGATTCACATATTTCATATTCACATATTTCACATGTAGGACATCCATCCAGCGCTGCACTGTTTCTTTTTATATGAAGATGGCGTGGAGTCAACCACCTCTGAGTCTGCCCCTGCAGACCTGACAGAATGTCTGCCCCAGTGTTGCTCCTGTCCCCTAGGAAGACCAACTCAAGCACCTCATGGTATCATTTAGCCTGACTGCTTGCGTAGCCCCTTGAACATTTACGGAGCACTGCTGGTTCAGGACAAATCTGCAGAAGAGGCCATAGAGGTGGAAGAAGAGGAGGGGGTGGAGGAGAGAGCTGTGGCAGAATCACCACTAGCATTTTGGAGGCGTGGTAGTGGAACAAGCTCCAAAAACACTGAACCCTGTCCTGCATCCTGCCCAGCTGCCAGCAGAGTTACCCAGTGCGCTGTGAAGGAACGGTAACATCCCTGCTCATGCTTGCTGGACCATGAGTCTCAGCGGTAATATGATCCTTACTGCTGACTGCCCCGTCCAACGAGGCCAAAACATTGCCTTCCACATGCCGGTAAAGAGCCGGAAAGGCCTTCTATGAAAAGAAATGGCGTTTTGGAACCTGCCACTGAGGTACAGCACATTCCACAAATTCACGAAAGGGGGCATAGTCTACCAGCTGAAAAGGCAGCAATTGCAGTGCTAGCAATTTGGCCAAGCTAGCATTTAGACGCTGAGCATGTGGATGGCTGGGACTGAATTTATTTTTATGGTTCAGCAACTGGGTAGGGAAATTTGCCTGCTAAAATCAATTGGTGGTGTAATGCTAGCAGATTGGCTGCAAGTACTTGGGACACCTATTGCTATACCTTCATTCCTCTCAGTGTAGGCTTTTGAGAGGGCTGGAGGTATAGTAGGGTTGGAGATCCCAGATGAGGAGCAAGGAGAACTCCGCCTTTTTCTATGATGTGGGTCTTTCAAGTGCTGTTACCAACAGACTGCATGGCAAGTCGTCATATGTTGGGTCAAGCATGTGGTGCCAAAGCGGCTGCTGTTCTGGCCACGCTTGATCCGCTTCAGACATAGGGGTGGGGGGGTCAGCCTGTCAGTGCTCAGACCATACGCCACACACTGCATCAAATTGGTCTGCATGGCTGTCGTCCCAGAAGGAAGCCTCTTCTAAAGATGATGCAAAAGAAAGCCCGCAAACAGTTTGCTGAAGATATGCAGACTAAGGACATGGATTACTGGAACCATGTCCTGTGGTCTGATAAGACCAAGATAAACATATTTAGTTCAGATGGTGTCAAGCGTGTGTGGCAGCAACCAGGTGAGGAGTACAAAGACAAGTGTGTCTTGCCTACAGTCAAGCATGGTGGGATTGTCATGGTCTGGGGCTGCATTAGAGCAGCCGGAAATGGGGAGCTACAGGTTATTGAGGGAACCATGAATGCCAACATGTACTGTGACATACTGAAGCAGAGCATGATCCCCTCCCTTTGGAGACTGGGCTGCAGGGCAGTATTCAGGGTAGTATTCAAACATGATAACGACCCAAAATACACCTCCAAGAGGAGCACTGCCTTGCTAAAGTAGCTGAGGGTAAAGGTCATGGACTGGCCAAGCATGTCCCCAGACCTATTGAGAATCCCTATTGAGGGCATCCTCAGACGGAAGGTGGAGGAGTGCAAGGTCTCTAACATCCACCAGCTCTGTGATGTCATCATGGAGGAGTGGAAGAGGACTCCAGTGGCAACCTGTGAAGCTCTGGTGAACTCCATGCCCAAGAGGGTTAAGGCAGTGCTGGAAAATAATGAGGGCCACACAAAATATTGACACTTTGGGCCCAATTTGGACATTTTCACTTAGTGGTGTACTCACTTTTGTTGCCAGCGGTTTAGACATTAATGGTTGTGCGTTGAGTTATTTTGAGGGGACAGCAAATTTACGCTGTTATACAAGCTGTACACTCACTACTTTACATTGTAGCAAAGTGTCATTTCTTCAGTGTTGTCACATGAAAAGATATAATAAAATATTTACAAAAATGTGTGGGGTGTACTCACTTTTGTGAGATACTGTATATACTGTATATATATATATATATATATAACATAAATATATACATACAAATGGTAGTAAATCAGAGGCCCCTTTTGAATGTCCCACTTATATTTATTCTTAAGGGATATAATTGAGTACAGCATAACATGTTTGTCTTCACACCCCCTCTCTGTGATTGATGCTTTGTAAAGCCTGCTCTGACTCATTCAAGTTTGTAAGTTTCAGCCTGAGCTATTGAACTCTATAACTAGGCTTTTTTGATAGCAAAGCCGATGTCCATAGCCCAGAAACATGAAAAAGAAAGTAGAGTTCACCTGCTGGATAAAAATGAGAACACGAAATATCACATTAGCTACCTTAATAAAATAAACACATTTCTTTAACCACTTGCCAACCGCCTAACTGGGAATGTATGTCATGTTTATGATATTAACCACTTCAATACAGGGCACTTATACACCTTCCTGCTCAGACCAATTTTCAGCTTTTAGCGCTGTCGCACTTTGAATGACAATAAAGCGGTCATGCTACATACCCAAACAAAATTTTTATCCTTTTGTTCCCACAAATAGAGCTTTCTTTTGGTGGTATTTAATCACCACTGGGATTTTTATTTTCTGCTAAACAAATAAAATTACCGAAAATGTTGAATTTTTTTGTTTTTGTTTATGTTACAAAACTTTGTAAATAAGTAAGTTTTCTCCTTCACTGATGGACACTGATGAAGCTGCACTGACGGGCACTGATAAGGCGGCACTGATGGGCATAGATAAGGTTGCACCAATGAGGTGGCACTGATGAGGTGGCACTAATATGCGACACTGATGGGCACTGATAGGCGGCACTGATGGGCACTGATAGGTGGCACTGATATGCAGCACTGATTGGCACACATAGGTGGCACTGATGGGCACACATAGGTGGCACCGATGGGCACTGAAAGGTGGCACTGATGAGCACTGAAAGGCAGCACTGATGGGCACTGATAGGTGGCACTGATGGGCACTGATAGGTGGCACGGATGGGCATGGATGGGCACTGATAAGTGGCACTAATGGACACTGATGGGTGGCACTGATGTACACTGATGGATGATACTGATGGGCATCACTGATTGGCAGGCATTAGTGTTTGGCACTGATTGGCATCAATTATGGGCACTGATTGCCATCCCTGGTGGCCATGGGTGGCATACCTGGTGATCACAAGTGGTGGGCATCCCTGGTGGTCCAGTGTGGGCATCCCCGGGGGGGCTGTGCTGATAATCAATCAGCACAGACCCCCCCGTCAGAGGAGCAGCCGATCGTCTCTCCTCTACTTGCGTCTGATACACGGCTTTTCCTGTTTACACTGTGATCAGCCGTGATTGGGCACGGCTGATCACGTGGTAAAGAGTCTCTGTCAGATCAGGGGTCTTTTTGTAAGAGAAATCAAAGTGATCAAAAGAAAAATAAAACATTAAAGGGAGAGTGTAAAAATAAAAATAAATAAGAAATTTTATTTTAAAGTGCCCCACCCCTCGGTGCTTGCGCGCAGAAGCGAATGCAAATATAAGTCACGCCTGCATATGTAATCGGTGTTCTAACTACATACGTGAGGTATCACCGCGATCGTTAGAGCGAGAGCAATAATTCTAGCCAAAGACCTCCTCTTTAACTCCAAACTGGTAACATGTAAAAAAAATGTAAACATTGCCTATTGAGATTTTTAAGTACTGTAGTTTGTTGCCATTCCACGAGTGTGCGCAATTTTAAAGCATGAAATGTATGTATCTATTTACTCAGCGTAACATCCTCTTTCACATTATACAAACAAATTGGGCAAACTATTGTGTTTTGTTTTTTTTAATTAATTAAAAATAGGATTTTTAAATACAGCTTACCTGTAAAATCATTTTCTTGAGAGTACATCACGGGACACTGAGTATTCATTACATAGTGGGTTAGATAGGCACCATCGGTGATTGGACACTGGTTAACCCCAATTAAGGAGAATTCCTCCCCTATATAACCCCTCCCATACGGGGAGGACCTCAGTTTTGTAGCAAAGCAATAGGTAACCACGTAAAACCCATAGAAGGGCGGGAGCTCTGTGTCCCGTGATGTACTCTCAAGAAAAGGATTTTACAGATACTGTATTTAAAAATCCTATTTTCTTGATCATACATCACAGGACACAGAGTACTCATTACTCATTACATAGTGGGATGTCCCAAAGCAATGCTCATTTGAGGGGAGGGAGACACAGATCAGAAAATATAGACCGCAAACGGACCAGAGGAACTAAACTGCAGCCTGCAGTACACTGCGCCCGAAGGCGGTATCCTCTTGCCCTTGTACATCCACCTGATAGAATCTGGTGAATGTATGGACTGAAGACCAAGTCGCAGCCTTACAGATCTGAGCCATGGAGGCCTGGTGATGCACTGCCCAAGAAGCACTAACAGCCCTAGTTGAGTGCGCTTTCACATGAAAAGGAGGAGACTTCCTCTTTTTATCATAAGCCTGAAAAATAACCTGTCTAATCCATCTAGGAAGAGTGGATTTAAACGCTGCTTGGCCTTTCTTATGGCCATCTGGCAGAATAAACAAACAATCAGTTTTCCGTATCTGAGCGGTTGACTGCAGATAGACACTGACTGCTCTAACCACATCAAGAGTGTGCAAAGATTCTTCCTCCGTGGACTGCTGATCTGGAAAAAAGGATGGTAGGATTACATCTTGATTCAAATGGAATCCTGAAACCACCTTAGGTAAGAAGGAACGATTAGGACGCATAACAATCCTGTCCTTGTGAATAATCAAATACGGCTCTTTACAAGAAAAAGCTGCCAATTCTGATACTCTCCTAGCAGAGGATATGGCTATCAAGAAGACTAATTTTTTAGTCAAAAGCGCTAAAGGAGCCAGGTGCAGTGGCTCAAAGGGTGGTCCCTGTAAAGCCGACAACACCAAATTCAAATCCCATGGGCATACTGGAGGTTTGACTGGCGGATTCAACCGCAGTGCCCCCTGAATAAAGGCCCGGACCAGGGAATGTGAAGCAATTGGCTTCTGAAAAAATACAGACAAAGCCGAAATTTGGACTTTGATAGTGCTCAAAGCCAATCTCATTTCTAGGCCTGACTGAAGAAAGGTTAAGATTCTGCAAATCATATACCTTCTAGGATGCCATCCCCTGGGTTCACACCAGGAAACATATGCCTTCCAGATTTTGTAGTAAATAAGCCTGCAGGCCGGCTTTCTGGCATTGACCAGAGTGGAAAGGACTGACTCCGAGAGCACACGGTCTTTTAAAATGTGGGGTTCAGCAGCCAAGCCATGAAATTTAGACTTCGTAAAGCAGGGTGGCAAATCAGACCCTGTGTGAGCAGATCTGGCCGGAATGGAAGGACCCTAGGCCTGCCCACTGCCATCTTTATGATCTCTGCATACCAAGGTCGTCTGGGCCAAGCCGGGGCTACTAAAAGGACCGACTTTGCTTACCTTTTGACCCTTCCCCGGAACCGCGGAGGAAGTGGGTTTGGAGGGAAGGCATACATTAGATTGTACTGATCCCATGGGATTGTTAGAGCATCTGACCCCTGAGCAAGTACATCCCTTGTTCTGGACACAAATTTGTCCAGCTTCCTGTTGAATCTGGATGCGAATAGATCCACATCTAGTGTTCCCCACCTTTGACATATGGTTTGGAATATGTCGGGGTGTAGGGACCATTCTCCTGGGCATAATTGCCGGCGGCTTAAGAAATCCACTTGCCAATTTTCCACTCCTGGGATGAATACCGCAGACAGGCAGGGAACATGGCTTTCTGCCCATGCAAGAATGCGATTCACCTCCCTTTGGGCATCCAGACTTCTGGTGCCTCCTTGGTGATTGATGTAAGCCACAGCCGTGGCATTGTCGGATTGTATCCGAATAGGATGACCCTGTAGCCTGTAAGACCAGTCCATGAGGGCCAAGTAAATTGCCCGAATTTCTAGAATATTGATGGGCAAGCATCTCTTGGTTGCAGACCATCTTCCCTGCATGCATGTTTCTTCCAGAACTGCTCCCCAGCTTGTCAGACTGGCATCTGTGGTTACGATCTTCCATTGTAGTGGAAGAAAGGCCTTGCCTTTCAAAAGATTTTTGGTTCATAACCACCAATTGAGGCTTTTGCATATCCTTGGGGATAGGCACATCGGAAGATCCAAGGCATGAGTCTTTTTGTTCCAAGCTGCGAGAATGCTTCTCTGCAGGGGCCCTGAGTGAAACTGGGCAAATGGAACAGCCTCGAAAGTGGCAACCATCTTTCCTAACAGTCTCATACATAGCCGAATGGATGGACTCTTTTTGCTTAATACTAAGCGGACTAGAGCTCTTACGGCCTTGACCTTTGGCTCTGGTAGAAACACCCTGCCTTGAGCGGTGTCTATGATCATGCCTAGATACTCCAACCTTGTTGAAGGTTGCAAAGAAGACTTTTCTAGGTTGATTATCCAGCCTAGTCTTTCCAAATGTCTTACTGTCTTGAAGACAGCGTGGTTCAGGTGTGCCACCGATTGCTCTATGAGTGGCAAATCGTCTAGATAAGCTACCACAGTTATGCCCTGAGCTCTTAGATTTGGGTCTAGAATTTTTGTAAAAATTCGAGGAACTGTAGCGAGACCGAAAAGGAAGGGCCACAAACTGTAAATGGCGCTGGTCTACCGCGAACCTTAGATAACTTTGGTGAGCGGGAAAAATCGACACATGAAGATATGCATCCTTGATATTGATATTGATATTGATGCCATAAATTCTCCCCCCTGCAGGGTGGAGACCACCGAACGAATTGACTGCATTCGGAAGGATCGAATGTGTAGAAACTGATTCAGATCCTTTAGATCTAGGATGGGTCTGACATTTCCATTTGGCTTTGGAACGGTGAAGAGATTCGAGTAGAACCCTGCACCCTGATCTTTTGGGTTCATTTCTACTATCACTCCCTGGGATAGTAAGCGATCTAAGGCCAGTAGCAGCAGTTCTCGCTTTACTGGATCTTTGGAAACTCTTGACCTTAGGAAACGAGCTGGTGGAAGCTCTAGGAACTCTATTTTGTAACCTAGAGATACTGAAGAGACCACCCACTTGTTTTGATCCTCTTCCCGCCAGGCTCCTGAAAACTGTAGGAGCCTTCCTCCCACTCGGCCGAGTGGGGGCGCCCCTTCACAGGGATGTTTTGAGGCTCTGCTTAGCAGGCTTTCGTCCCCAAGCCTTTTTCTGCCCTTGGGTGTGACCCTGGGCCCTTCCTCTGAAAGTAGATTGGGAAGGCCGTCGCCACTGCTTAGACCCTGATGTTCCAGGGGAAGGGGAAAGAGACCGTTTGAATGGTGGACGTTTACTCCTCTTAACTGGTAGGAGTGTAGATTTACCACCTGTAATTTTTTGGATAAAATTATCTAAATCATCCCCAAATAGGCATTCCCCTTTGAATGGGAAGCCAGCTAAATATCTTTTTCATGAAAGCTCTGCTGCCCAACTTTTAAGCCAAAGGGACCTGCGCATGTGTACCAACAGGAGAGACAAACTGGATGCTTGCTGGGCAGAATCCAAAATGGCATCAATCATAAAACACAGTACCTGTGGAAGGTCTACATAGTTCTCCACTTCCTCACTGGGAAGGAGGCCAAGCTTCTGCTTAACCTGTTCCTTGAGGAATTAACACAAACCCACAGTTGCGACTGTAGGTTGGACTACAGCACCAGCCGTCGAGAAGGAGGCTTTTAATAAAGTTTCCAGCTTTTTATCAGTCGGATCTTTAAACACCTGAGCATTGTCCAAGGGACGGGTCAGGTTTTTATTCACACAAGAGACAGCCGCATCCACGGATGGGACCTCCCACTTCTTGGTGAAGCTTTCCTCCAGAGGATAAAGCATAGAAAACCTTTTAGGAGGAGTAAACAGTTTATCGGGATGTCCCCAGTCCTCATACAACAGTTTATCCATTAAAGGATTGGAAAGGAAAAGGCAGTCTGTGGGATCCTTCTGACCCCCAGGGAAGAAATAGAGGATGTAGCGGCCTCAGCAGAGGGCATTTTAAATGTGGAATGCACTAGTTCAGTATAATACTGGACCTGCTTCTTGAGTGCCTGAGAGGAAGAAGCTCTCTCCTCTTCCTCTGAATCCTCAGACTGCTCTTGGTCCCCATCTCTGGATAGGGATCTCACCTCATTGTCAGAAGATTCATCTGAAAGAGAAAGTGCAGAAGAGGGAGGGGATCTACCCCTTTTTCTGCTATCTTTTAAGGAAGCTGAAAAAAAATTCATAATTCTTCCCTCAAAACCCTCCAATGTAGCTCTAAGGGAATCATCTGTGACATACACTGAGGCTGTAACATTAGGAGAGGCTGCAAAACCTGACAGGGGCACTGACTCATCCTGTGAGGCTGGCTCCAGTCTTGCAGGGGGGATGGTAATCTGCAGGCATCTTTAGGACCCCTAGACACAGGCGGTGACTTTCTTGTGCCTTTGTTACCTCCCCCCGAGACCCTCTTACGAGGAGACATAGTCCCAAGCTACAAAGCAGAGGTACCAGTAGATATGCAATCACTGTTGTGCTTAAAGTCTCACAATATACATATATGCTTAATACTGCACAACCTGATGCCGAGTAGGTGTCTTAGGTTAGCCTGGATCCGACCATTTTAGGATGCTTACTGCCCACACTCTGTGCCCATCTGTTTACAGAGCTCTGAACGCTCTGGGCTTTTAAATTAGCCACCTGGCGTCTGCACGCCTGCAGTGGAGGAAGTGAGCGGATTGGACACCAGCTTCACTGAGTGTGTATCTGAAAAGCACGTAAGTTTGCTCCTTACTCCCTCTAGTGGTGGAAATCAGGTAAGACATGCAACGACTCATTGAAGAAAATCCATTTGTAATATAAATATATATATAGGATTAACTTCTCCTACCTGTCCCCGCCGCAGGAACTGCTGAGAACAGACAGTTTCCAGCCTTCACCCATCACGGCGGGTAGCGTTGTGCCAACCTTCAGGGTTTTTTGGGTTCCTACCCAGAGAAACCTCTTACCTGGACCTGTAAAAGACTCTGCCAGAAACGTTTGTGCCACTGTTTTAATAGTACACCAAGCCTGGTTTTCTCAGAGCCCAGTGCTCCAAAGAGAGACTTACAGGCAAAACCTTGCTTCTTTAGATGACGAGGTCTGGGTACCATACCATCTTGGGAGTCAAAATATCGGCCCGAGATATGGATCCGGTCAGCATAGCCCTTTAAGCCCCCGCAGGGACCAAACTAGAGCTTTCTTCACAGCACGTTTTACGTGACCATCCACCTTAGACACTGGTGAAAAAACTGAGGTCCTCCCCATATGGGAGGGGTTATATAGGGGAGGAATTCTCCTTAATTGGGGTTAACCAGTGTCCAATCACCGATGGTGCCTATCTAACCCACTATGTAATAAATACTCTGTGTCCCGTGATGTATGATCAAGAAAGGTATTTCTTACAAAACAATTGTGTTTAAAAGATCACTGTGCAAATACAGTGTGACATAAAATATTGCAACGATCGCCAGTTTATTCTCTAGGGTTTCTGGTAAAAAACATATATATGTGTATATATATATATATATATAAATATATATATATATATATATATATTGTTTGGGGGTTCTAAGTAATTTTCGAGCAAAAAAATACTAATTTAAACTTGTAATCAAAAAGTTCTAGAAAAGGCCTGGTCAGCAGGTGGTAAAAAATATACAAAAAAACTATACATTTTCTTTAGAAGTACCTACAGTTATACAGAAATGTATTTGACATTTGTGTCTATTTGCTCTCTAGTCTACTGTACAATGGACGTTGCAGTTTTGGACAAAAGCATGGAATAGGACAGCCGCAGTTTTTCTCTGTGGGATGGGTGTCAGAAAGCACGCTCTGTCTTGGAAATATCACCATAAATACCTGCTTTATTTTATACGACTTTGGGACTCTCCCGAAATATACATTTTTATCGGAGAATATTTTTAACACTTCTTACGTAACATGAAAATTAGGTAAATTAAGGTTTAACCTTTTACCGACCACGTAACGCATATGTGCGACAGCGGGGAGGGTGAACATTACCACCCACACGCCACACATATGCATCCATGGAGGCTGAAGTGTATTGTAATTGCACTACTATTTGTTTTAATAAATTATGGTTTTACACTATGGGAGCCCCCCCTATGTTATTTCTCTCCCTCTCCATGGAGGATTATTTTAAATGCAGGTGACCTAGAACACATCATCCAGGGGTTACTTATCCCCACAAAGCGGAAGCGACAACTCTAGCGATAGGTGGTCAAAGTGTAAGGGTGAGTGTACATCCATGTGAAGCACCTCTGTTTGCACATTGAATTTTGGAGCACCTTAAAGTGGATGTAAACCCTCTCCTATACCCAGTGAAGTGAACAGCCTCAGATGATACACAGAGATGAAACAAATCTCCCTACATACATTTTACATGAATATCTGCTGTCTTCAGCTTTATATAATTCTTAAAAAGTGCACATCGTGTTACAGAATTTCTCTTCCTGTTCAGCACTGGGAGTGGATTATTGGCATACAGCCAAGACAGCTGATTGGAGGAAAGGCACACCCCCCTCCTCCACAGGCAGAGAATTCCAGAGCTGTGCTGTGACAAGTCAAGCTCCCTGCTAATCTATTTCTAGCAACCTCCCACGACACAAATTTCAGGCTGGTCTTATCTTGATTGACAGAGAACTTGTCAGAAGTTATTATGCCGATAACAGAGCAACAAAGCATCAGGAACACATGGGACTTAGTGCTTTGGAGAAAGATAAGAAAACACTACAGATATATGTGCTTAGGTCAAATTTCATGAATGAGGTTTACAGCCACTTTAATTTGAATACGCACAAGCACTTTATTTCACAAGTGGGACTATCCACTGGATTATTCTGATCAAATTTGAACCAATTTGATTCACCGAGTGATGTTCATCGTGTTTGGAATATATACTAGCTAAGCGCAGTGTTTAACCATTTCATACTAATCAGCATTCCAGCTGATTGGCTGCAATTGCTGATCAAGTCGAAATATACCAGCAGTCCCATTTGAGAGGAGTCGATAATTAGATTGACTCATTGGATTGCAATTTCAATCCATCTAATGTTCACCAATCTAAGGGAGGAACTTTCAGTTTCCATCGCCTCTGTTTCTTTTCTGGCCATTATTATTAGTTTCATGATTATTACTGAAATTTTTTTTTTTATACAGGTATTTTTATAGCACCGACAATTTACACAACACTTTACATACATTGTATGTTTACAGTATATCACTCCCTGCCCTCAGGGAGCTTACAATCTAAGGTTCCCACCTTACATGCGCAGACCAGGGTCAATTTAGTCAGAAGCCAATTAACCGACCAGCATGTCTTTGGCATTTGAGGGGAAACCAGAGTACCTGGAGGAAACCCAACCAAGCACAGGGAGATCAGGCAAAGTCCATGCAGGTTATTTTTTTTTGGATTTTGAACTGATGACCCAAGTAATGTAGCTAGGATATTTTTAGTAGGGGTTCCTTGAGGACAGAAAATTATTTCAAGGGTTCCTCTGTGGTAAAATGGTTCAGATAGGCTGCGCTAGCTTCTGATGTAATAGTCACTTTAAAGGAAATTGGACACAAAGTAAATTACTTATGAGTCCCCAGGTAAAATCAGGAATTCTGTGACCTCTTGCTTATTGCAGCAGTAGGTATGTTTTTTTGCCCTATTAATAGTACGTGGCTGAGAAGTTAGATACTGTCAGCCTCCATATCTAGAGATGATCACTATGGATTAGGTTTTGCACCATATTGCCTTCAAATGCTTAATTGGGACTTTTCTGATCTACTCAGGAATGATTGCTAGTGGATCAACATGACAGCCAGGAAAGTATCATTTGCAGAAGAAGACACCCACCATTCAGCATGTCATATATCTGGGTGGTTTTGAACCTGGATCCATCTGGCTCTGTTCCTGCAGCCCTATTCACTCAGCCACAGGAATATCTGAGGCTTTGTAGCACATACTCTGCTTAGGGCTTCTGCCCCTTGGACTCTTTGGCTCCACCTGCCTTCCAGCTGCAGTCACTCTGTAATCAGCCTTTAAATAGCATCACTTCCTGTGCTCTGTGCCTGTTTGTATGGATTTGTTCACTGGGTGGTGGCGGCGGTCCTGTGTGAACTGCTGAACTACTGGTTTTGGACTTCTGCCTGATTTCTTGACTACGCTTCCACCATATTCTGCACTCCTCTGCCAGACTGTGTATGACCTCTGCCTGCCCTTAACTATTCTTCTGGATCCTGATTTTTTTGCCTTTCTGCCAGATTTGTTGCTGACCTGGCCTGCCTGACTACACTTACACCTCAACCCTCAGCCTAAGCTCCACTTCGGACTCTACCTTACAACAGGTACCTTACACAGCATCGGTGCACCAACAGCTTGATTTCTGATTTGAAGATTTAAGTTCTGCAATGCCAAGTCATTATATATTTATACAAGTAACCAGTTTAATATAAACTAGAAGGCTTGGATACAGGACATCTGAAGACTCCCCTATTGACATTTCAGTAATGCTTGCCAATACCAGGTCATGGTGAACCCAATGAATATGATAATGGATATTTTAAAAAATTGCAGTACGCTTTACTATTTGTTAAAAAGTTATTAATTACCTGTAAGCTCTCCATGTATGAAGCTCTCACCATTTCCTTGGTAATAAATTACATTTCAAAATAATGAACCTGTAATGACTGAGACGTGGGTGCAGGAGAAACATAATTTGACTTGCAATCATATGTAGCACCCTCTAGTTAGGTAGGTGCTAGTTTGAGGATTTTTTGTTGGCAGAGTAGGTAAATTTTGGCAGGCCTAGTTGGTTGCTAGGCCTCTTTGTTTTCATTCTGGGCTGGGAGTGGCTCAGGGTAGCAGCTGGTGAGTCATAGGCCACATCACTTCACTGTCACCACCCTCTTCCTTCTAGAAAGTGCTAGGAGAAGAGGGTAAGAGAGGTGGGGCTGCCTGGGGTATCTTAAGGAGCCTTGACCAATCCCCAACTTGAATTGGCAGGGGGCAGGCCTCCTTAAATACCTGGGGTCAGCCTAGCTGGGGAGGAGTTGTCGGGTGGGGGAGCCGGAGTGAGAGAGTGTGGAGGCTGTCGGGGCCCATGGGGAGCTCCCCAGTCTGGGGGGGTGACCCTGGGCTGGGGCTTGGGTGCATCCAGGAGGAGTGATGAGACCCTGGAAGGAGAGGCACATGAGAGAGCAAGTAAAGTACAGTGGGAGAGAACACTTCTGAGAGTCTCTGGGGAGGACTACTGGTCGCAGCCAGGAGGGCTGGTGAGTGAGCACAGTCGGGAGGACTGGGGAGGCACACCTGAGAGAGCTATCTGGGAGTGGTACCTGAATGGAGGATAGGTAGCACCTGAACTATTTCTACACCACAGGGGCCCAGGTCCCTGCCCGCAAAAGGCTATTCATTGAGGCCTGGCTGAAGCAGTGTCAGGTCTACCATGTGGTGGTAGCTAGTCTGGAGGAGTAACAGTCTGCAGCAAGTGAAGTGCTGGAGGAGGAACAGTGTGCAGCAAGTGTTTGTGCTGGAGAGAAGGTTTAAGTGTATATACTGTAGTATATATAGAAGTCCCAAGCAACTTTGCACTGAATATTCTGGGGCATCCCATAATTCCCCATTTCCCATCCAAGTTTAATCCCCTCAAATAAAAAACACAAAGCTTATGGACTGTTCTATGTCTCTGAGTGACTGAGAGATGGATGTCTAGCTGGCAGGGGACAGGTGAACCACTACATTTAGCAACCCCTATGGGGGTATGGCTACACATACATGGAACCCAGACATAGGCTTAATTTTTGGGTTTGGAAAATTGGTTCACACTTTGGATAAAAGCAGCTGTATTGCATGAAGATTTTGACAGGACCAGAAAGGAGTGCACAGAACAGATTAACTGCTTGAAATAGCTGTCTGTATTTTGACAGGAATTTCTCTTTAAGGCCATTTGAGCTGGAACCAGGAAAAGGAGCCCCAACAGGGTTTAAGTGCACTTCACTTCTACTTATGTATGTATTTGTCCATATACATAAATCCAGTCTTGAGAGCAGCTATGGAGTGGTCTGAGCCATATTGTCGTGCTTCCTACAACTGAGAAAGCTGCCTGGTACAAAGTTGGTCTACAATTACCCATAGATATTTAAGCAGGGTCAGGCAACAACAAGAACAACTACAGGTTCTTTCAAACCTCAGCAGAAGGGCTTAATTGTAATTATTTCTTCTAGGCTGCTTTTATTAAGCTACACTTCTGACCACATCATTATGTGTGCAGTTTTTATAGTAAAATATTCCTGTTATTTTTCTCTGAAGACTTACAAAAGACAGGAACGTGCTAAAATAAAGACAAAATGGACCATCTGCTGACCTGTAGCATTTTGCTTCCCTAGAACCAATGCTGCAATGTTGGCCAACACTGAAGAAAATATAATAAAGCTTTTTCTAAATGTTTAGGCAGAAGGCAAAAACGTCAATCTGCAGCTAAAGTCATGAAAACAGCTTGGAACAGTAACATCGCGATAAAAATCATCAGGAAACTGAATCAGTCCAGAACTGTAATTTTCTTGTTAATAAAAAATGGATGGAACAGAAATTTTGGATCCAAAATGGAACATGGAATACCACTTGGTGTTACTGTAATAAATGGCATGTAGAAAATCTCTGAAAATAAGAACATTAGTCATAGAACTGCATTGCAATCAATGCCATAGTTTGTTTCCCCATAAACATGGGAAAGGTAGTTGCAAAGAAAGGTGGTAGATGTGGACTAGATTCTTTGTAATTATGGGTTTTTAAACCCAGTGGTGTATTTAGGTTTTGTACTGCCCTAGGCCTGACTAAACTCATGCACCCCCTAATTTAAATATGACCCACCCCTTCCTGTCAAGGCCACACCCCTTCGTATTTAAGACAGGTCCTGTCATCTGTAAACCACACCCCTTCCTCCTTCAATTGATGGGCACAGTGGCTGCGTTTGATGGCACAGTGACGGCAATTGATGGGCACAGTGGCGGCGTTTGGGCTCAGTGGCTGCGTTTGATGGGAACAGTGGCTGCGTTTGATAGCACAGTGGCGGCAATTGATGGGAATAGTGGCTGCGTTTCATAGCACAGTGGCAGCAATTGATGGGCACAGTGGCTGCGTTTGATGGGCACAGTGGCTGCATTTGATGGGCACAGTGGCGGTGTTTGGAACAGTGGCTGCGTTTGATGGCACAGTGGTGGCAATTGATGGGGCACAGTGGCTGCGTTTGATGGGGCACAGTGGCGGCTATTGACGGGCACAGTGGCTGCGTTTGATGGGGCACAGTGGCTGCTATTGATGGGCACAGTGGCTGCATTTGGGGCACAGTGGCGGCTATTGATGAGGCACAGTGGCAGCTTTTGATGAGCACAGTGGCGGCCTTTGATGGGGCACAGTGGCGGCAATTGATGGGCACAGTGGCGGCAATTGATGGGCACAGTGGCTGCATTTGATGGGGCGCAGTGGCTGCGTTTGATGGGGCGCAGTAGTGGCTATTGATGGGCACAGTGGCTGCGTTTGATGGGGCACAGTGGCGGCAATTGATGGGCACAGTGGCTGCGTTTGGGGGCACAGTGGATGCGTTTGGAGGCACAGTGGCTGCGTTTGATGGCACAGAGGCGGCAATTGATGGGAACAGTGGCTGCGTTTGATAGCACAGTGGCGGCAATTGATGGGCACAGTGGCTGTGTTTGATGGCACAGTGGCGGCAATTGAAGGGCACAGTGGCGGCAATTGATGGGCACAGTGGCTGCATTTGATGTGCACAGTGGCGGTGTTTGATGGGCACAGTGGCTGCGTTTGATGGCACAGTGGCGGCAATTGATGGGTACAGTGGCTGTGTTTGGCACAATGGCTGCGTTTGATTGGCACAGTGGCTGCGTTTGATTGGCACAGTGGCGGTGTTTGATGGCACAGTGGTGGCAATTGATGGGGCACAGTGGCAGCTATTGATGGGCACAGTGGCGGCTATTGATGGGCACAGTGGCGGCTATTTATGGGCACAGTGGCTGCGTTTGATGGGCACAGTGGCTGCGTTGATGGGGCACAGTGGCTGCGTTTGATGGGGCACAGTGGCTGCGTTTGATGGGGCACAGTAGCGGCTATTGATGGGCACAGTGGCTGTGTTTGAGGGGGCACAGTGGCTGCGCTTGATGGGGCACAGTGACAGCGTTTGATAGGCACATTGGCGGCAATTGGGCACAGTGGATGCGTTTGGGGGCACGGTGGCTGCATTACTATAGCTGCCTGGGTTACGGTATACAAGTTTTTAACAGTTTTTATACAAGTCGTCCTTCTCCTCTGGTAACCAGAGACCCGTCCCGACTCCCTGAGCTAGACTGCATGCAATGATGTCGCCCGGAGGTGGTTAGGCGGAGCATTAGGCTCCGCCTCCACCAGTTAAGTTGACAGAGTCAGTCACGGTCCGTTTTATGGGGGGCAGTCGCTCCCCCCCTCGGCCAAGTACGCGCCCATACTGTGCCAGTGCTGATGAGTGCACGATATATAACAAGGCAAGCCGGCCGCGGGAGGCTGTATCGGAGCAGGAGCTGGCCGCGGGAGGCTGAATCTGTGCGGGACGTGGGAAGGACGGGTCAGGGGGCTTTTATGCGGGGGGGGGGGCGGCCTAGGCCAAGACACAGCACTGTTGAAACCGCTGCTGTGCATACCATGGACAGTAAAAAATTAAGAGATTTTGGATCATGTTAAAGCCAGAAACATCACTGGAAGCTAAGATTACCAAACTGATTCATTATGGTCATGCCAAACTCACTAGAAAAATCAGTTTTGTGAAGAATGGTGGGAGGAACTAGAAAATAAGGCCAGCAGTGAGTATATGGGGGTTATTTACTAAAGGCAAATCCAGTTTGCACTACAAGTGAACTTGGAAGTGCAGTCGCTGTAGATCACTGTAGATCTGAGGGGAAGCTCTGAATTGAGGGGAAACTCTGCTGATTTTATCATCCAATCATGTGCCAGCAAAAATGCTTTTTTTTATTTTCCTTGCATGTCCCCCTCATATCTACAGCGACTGCACTTCCAAGTACACTCGCAGAGCACTTGTAGTGCAAAGTGGATTTGCCTTTGGTAAATAACCCCCTATGTGATAGATACCATCAAACAAAACTTGGAAGAATTATACAAATTTTGTAAAACTCTAAAAAAGATGGAAAGAGAGCCTATCATTCTTTACAAGTCAGACACAATGAAAAAAAAAATATATCAATGCCCTTTGTGATCTTTCCACAACTCCAGACCTCCTGAGCAGAAACCTCTGACCAGTATATCTCATGGGGATGTCTTTTGTACAGGTTGGATTTCTCTTGCCAGGTGAATGTTGGCCGTTTAGAGGAAGCATCTGTAGTTTCTGCTGACTATGATCATTAAAAGCTTGCAACCCAGTTTGTACAAACCCTTGGTGCAAAGCAGAGCTTGACCAATGCAGAGACTCATTTGGCCTTACCGTGGAACTAAATACATTAATTTAACTGTTTCTCCCAACAGTTGCATTCAAGGCATGCCATGAATGATAACTGTCACAGGTGCTTGTGCTCTCAGCAGAACTGTCAAGCCATTAAATGGCTGGTGTCATAGCCAATCAAATGTGCAGCACTATGGCAACTCCAGATCAAACAGAGGCTAAATGGCAGCTTCCATGGCCGTAAAGGTTAGGACAAGCTCCCTTGTCTCCTCCTCCCATGCGTGTCTCCATGACTTCTCGGGAGCCTCTCCCATGCTCCTGGAACTCTCTACCTCAATCTGTGGCTATCTCCTACTCTGGCTGCCTTCAAGCGATCCCTAATAACTCACCTCTTCACTGATGCCTATCACGCCTCCAACTAATCTCTTATCACTTCCATCAGCTCATTCCCCACAGTTACAACATTTTGTACCACTTACCCCACCCTATTAGATTGTAAGCTCTTCTGAGCAGGGCCCTCTTAACCCTATTGTATTTTTTTTTTTACTGTATTGTAACTGTATTGTCTCCCTTTTATATTGTAAAGCACTGCATAAAAGGTTGATGCTATATAAAACCTGTATAATAATAATAATAATAGTTCTGCTTTAAAGTTGCACTCCAGGAAATACACAGTTGAACTATACACAAGTGGAAACTGTCTTTCCTGCCAAAGGACTTTTTCCTGCCAAAGGTACTTCTGTCCATACAGTCCTGATATTTACACAGCTTTGTTAGACATCATAGCCAGTTGAGCGACTCCAAATGTTCCCTGTTGAGACTATGTAGCAAAGGTAGGTTGCCTCCCTGCCCCCAGCCTGTGATTAAACCGAGGAGCATTAACAGACTAATATGGTCAATTTTTGGAATTTTGCCTGTCAAAATTAATTCAAAATTAGGTATTTATACTAGTTGTTTTTAAATACATTACATGTTTACATGATCTTTTCCCCATTACTGACTTACTATGCCTTGTTCTAAACTGATGACTGGTGGGCTTATGATTAAGAATAAGTAGGAGAGGTGGAGAAAGCACCGATCCATTGAATGACTGAAGCAGGGAGATTCTTGCGCTGGAGGTGCTCAGGTATAGATTTCTCACCAGCAAGCAGAACAGAAATTTCATCACCAAATCTCATTCCAAATCCCATGTCTTTTGGGACGTAGTGGCTGCATGAACATAGTTGATGCTCCCAATCTGAAATCCATGAGGGTACATGTCCACAAACTCACATTGTCTACATTCAGGGCCATGCACCCGCACCCACAAATCAAATTGGGAGCAGCAGCTCTGTCCATGTAGCTGCTGTGTCCCAATAGACATCAATAGGACTGCCTCCATGGGGATGCACGGAACACCTGTGTATCCCCGGGCCAAGAAAGATGGTCCTCACATAGGGTATACACTGATATTTTGCAAATTAAGCTTTATGGTGACATTGAGACTGGTGTGGAGGTGATCAGGGACATTGTGACTGGCTGTGCTATTAGGTCTCATTTACACAGGGTATATCAATGTGTACCCCATGTGAGGACCATGTTTACTCACACGGGGATGCACAGGTATTATCTGCATCCCCATGCTAATATCCTGTGAAACAGGAATGGCCAGAAATGTGTGGACTTGCACAGAGAACACCAGGCAAAAGTATGGTATAAATAAAGTGATTTATTAAGGATAAAGCAAATAAAACAACAATAAAAACACACATCCAGTATACCAAATCCCCATGTACCAAAATCATTGGATCTAATGAGTGACAATGATAACAACTACCTAAGACAACCAAATAACTATGTACAGGCAGGAGCATATGGCTGAGAATTGTAGTCAGTATCAGAGCCAGGGTCATACATGGAAGATCAGGCTGAAGGAGCAGGGAACAAGCCAGGACAGGGAGAGGGTACACAGGAGGAGGAACAGGCAAGCAGATGAGGGATCAGGAATGGGAGCAGGAGCAGGATGCAGGATATGCAGGTCAGAAGCACATGGGCAAAACACCAAGGCACAATGGAGTAGCAAAGTGAGGGGCTAAATATGCTCCTAGCAATAAGCATCAGGTGATAACTAATTGCTAGGAACCGCTGGCTGCGGAGAGACACCCTCTAGTGGACACTGGAACTACAACCTATAGGTCTGGGAGCCACAGTACCCCAAGCAGGTGAACCCACATGGACACACATGGGCGTTTCTACAGTCCTGGTGCTCCAGGACCTCCAAAAATTTGACAGGTAGTCAGGAAATTAGATGCCTAATTTATGCCCCTAGAAAGCCAAGGTGTTCCTTGGATTTTGGGCCCCTCTACATAACTGTAGTAGTAGACCTGACTTTGTGAAAAAAAAACATTTTATTTACTTTTAGCATTTTCCAAAGAAATGTGGCAACAAATTACAACTTCAAAAAATTCACAATGCCTAAATACCTTGGACTGTCTACTTTCCATAAAATGGGTCATTTTGTGGGTGTTTCTCCTCTCCTGGCATTTTAAGGCCTCAAGAAATGTGAGAGGTAGTCAGGAAATTAGATGCCTAATTTATGCCCCTTGAAAGTCTAAAGGCGCTCCTTGGATTTTGGGCCCCATTATTCTGCTAGGCTGTGAATAAGAGAAATATCTTATTAATTGACAACTTTGTGTAAAAAAATACATTTTCATTTTTTTCTGCATTTTCCAAAAACTTGTGCCAAAGTGATCTTCAAAAAACTTTGGAGGGTCTGGTTTGAAAAATGTTATTTTTTGGGGGTGTTACGCCTGTCCTGGCCCTTCAGGGCCTCAAGAAATGTGATAGGTAGTCAGGAAATTAAACATGTAATTCAAGCCCCTTGAAAGCCCAAAGGTGCTCCTTGGGCTTTGGGCCTTTCAGGAGGAGTAGAGGAATGTTTTTTTGGGTGCAATTGTAACTATACCCATCCTGTGTATGAGAAAATAAAAAATTACAACTTTGTGAAAAAAAAATATTTTATTTGCTTTTATCGTGTTCCAAAAATTGGGGTAAAACAAATACAATTAAAAAAAAACTCACTATAACTCTTACTAAGTACCTTGGACTATCTGCTTTCCAAAAAGTGGTCATTTTGGGGGTATTTGTACTGTCCTGGCATTTTAGGGCCTCAAGAAATGATATATACTGTAAGTAGTAGACTCTATAACTTTGATTTGTTTTTATTTCCACCTAAAGAAATGTAGCAGAATACATTTTGGCCCACATTCATGAAGAAAGATTATTTATTTGCAAAGTTTTATAACAGACATTAAAGAGGAGGTCCAGCCCCCCCCACACACAAAAAATGAAAAGTCAGCAGCTACAAATACTGCAGCTGCTGACTTTTAATATATGGACACTCACTTGTCCAGGGAGCCCGCGATGACGGCACCCCAGCTGATCTTCTGATCGGCTGTCGGATGCAGCCACCGCCATTCCTGGTAAGGGAACCTGGCAGTGATTCCTTTCAGCTTCACAGCCAGTTCCCTACTGCGCATGAGCTCTGCACTTTCTTATTGGTCCAGCGGCGGAGGAAGGAGAAGGGGGCCGAACTTCCGAGAGACGGGGCCGTGGCCCTGTCCCCTGGAAGTGGGACACGGTACCTGTCAAAAACAGGTCCCCATTTCCCCTACCCCCTGAAAGGTGCCAAATGTGGGAGGAGACAGATAAGTGGAAAAAAAGTTTTTTATTCAAAATGTTGTTTTTTTTTTTACTTTAATAAGCAAAAAAAAACAGTGGCAATTAAATACCACCAAAAGAAAGTTCTATCTGTCTCAAATTATCTAAAATTAATTTGGGTGCAGTGTTGCATAACTGAGTAACTGTCATTCAAAGTGTGACAGCTCCGAAAATCTGAAAAATGGCCAGGGTAGAAAGGGGGTCTTCAATTAGTTAAGTATCCCAGAAAACATTGCTCATAGCTAGAGATGAGCAGAGTGATTTTAGAAAAATTACTGCTTTGATTGAATTCGGCACAAAAACAGGTCCAGCATAGTCAAAAGGAGCTTCTGTAACCCCCAAGAGCCAATGATTTATTGCCAGGACCTGCTAATCAGCTGTGTACATCTACAGCTGAGAGCTCTGTGTTGACATTCAACACAAAGCTCTGTACAGTACACAAGGAGCAACCTGTCGATTTCTCATCCCTGCAAAGCAGGGATGAGGAACTGAGATCATTAGAGGAGAGCAGCACACTTTACACACATTACACATAGTTAGGCACATATTTAACTCCTTGATCGCCCTAGATGATAACCCCTTCCCAGCCAATGTCATTAGTACAGTGACAGTGCATATTTTTAGCACTGATCACTGTATTAATGGCACTGGCGATGTCAGTTTCAGTTAGTTAGTTCCCCCAGCGTCAGTGTCAGATTGTCCGCCACAATATCGCGGTCCCATTATAAGCTTTTGATCGCCACCATTAGTAGCATAAAAAAAATAAAAAATAAAAATTCCAGTATATATATGATAGTTTGTAGGCCCTGTAACTTTCACGCAAACCAATCAATATACACTTATTGGGATTTTTTTTTTTTATCATAAACATGTTGCATACATTTTGGCTAAAATTTCTGAAGAAATTGAATTTTTTTAAATGTTTTTATTGGTTATGTTTTATTGCCGAAAGTGTGTGTGTGTGTGTGTGTGTGTGTGTGTGTGTGTGTGTGTGTGTGTGTGTATATATATATATATATATATATATATATACAGTGCCTTGCGAAAGTATTCGGCCCCCTTGAACTTTTCAACCTTTTGCCACATTTCAGGCTTCAAACATAAAGATATAAAATTTTTATTTTTTGTGAGGAATCACCAACAAGTGGGACACAATTATGAAGTGGAACAAAATCTATTGGATTGTTGAAACTTTTTTAACTAATAAAAAAATGAAAAGTGGGGCGTGCAAAATAACTCGGCCCCCTTGCGTTAATACTTTGTAGAGCCACCTTTTGCTGCGATTACAGCTGCAAGTCGCTTGGGGTATGTCTCTATCAGTTTTGCACATCGAGAGACTGAAATTCTTGCCCATTCTTCCTTGCAAAACAGCTCGAGCTCAGTGAGGTTGGATGGAGAGCGTTTGTGAACAGCAGTTTTCAGCTCTTTCCACAGATTCTCGATTGGATTCAGGTCTGGACTTTGACTTGGCCATTCTAACACCTGGATACGTTTATTTGTGAACCATTCCTTTGTAGATTTTGCTGTATGTTTGGGATCATTGTCTTGTTGGAAGATAAATCTCCGTCCCAGTTTCAGGTCTTTTGCAGACTCCAACAGGTTTTCATCCAGAATGGTCCTGTATTTGGCTGCATCCATCTTCCCCTCAATTTTAACCATCTTCCCTGTCCCTGCTGAAGAAAAGCAGGCCCAAACCATGATGCTGCCACCACCATGTTTGACAGTGGGGATGGTGTGTTGAGGGTGATGAGCTGTGTTGCTTTTAAACCAAACATATCGTTTTGCATTGTGGCCAAAAAGTTCGATTTTGGTTTCATCGGACCAGAGCACCTTCTTCCACATGTTTGGTGTGTCTCCCAGGTGGCTTGTGGCAAACTTTAGACGAGACTTTTTATAGATATCTTTGAGAAATGGCTTTCTTCTTGCCACTCTTCCATAAAGGCCAGATTTGTGCAGTGTACGACTGATTGTTTTCCTATGGACAGACTCTCCCACCTCAGCTGTAGTTCTCTGCAGTTCATCCAGAGTGATCATGGGCCTCTTGGCTGCATCTCTGATCAGTCTTCTCCTTGTCTGAGCTGAAAGTTTAGAGGGACAGCCAGGTCTTGGTAGATTTGCAGTGGTCTGATACTCCTTCCATTTCAAAATGATCGCTTGCACAGTGCTCCTTGGGATGTTTAAAGCTTGGGAAATCTTTTTGTATCCAAATCCGGCTTTAAACTTCTCCACAACAGTATTACGGACCTGCCTGGTGTGTTCCTTGGTCTTCATGATGTTCTCTGCGCTTTCAACAGAACCCTGAGACTATCACAGAGCAGGTGCATTTATACAGAGACTTGATTACACACAGGTGGATTCTATTTATCACCATCAGTCATTTAGGACAACATTGGATCATTCAGAGATCCTCGCTGAACTTCTGGAGTGAGTTTTCTGCACTGAAAGTAAAGGGGCCGAATAATTTTGCACGCACCACTTTTCAGTTTTTTATTTGCTAAAAAAGTTTAAAACATCCAATAGATTTCGTTCCACTTCACAATTGTGTCCCACTTGTTGGTGATTCTTCACAAAAAATTTAAATTTTATAGCTTTATGTTTGAAGCCTGAAATGTGGCAAAAGGTTGAAACGTTCAAGGGGGCCGAATACTTTTGCAAGGCACTGTATATATATATTTATATGAAAAATTTTAACTCTAACATAGTTTGGTTTTGGTGCTATTGTCTCCTATGGTTGACTGATATTTGTCTGTCTATCAATGTGTTGTCAGTAACAGGCGTGCTCAGCATCCCTGAGGTCATGCACGTAGAAGAAGGGTCATCTTTTACAGCCAGCATGTTTGCAGTAGTGACTTATTCACTAGTTGCCAGGTGTCACTAATTCTTTGTAATTTTGTTCTTGGTGCCGGTTCAGGAAGGGTTAAATTGTGATTGAATTCCTTTTGAATGCTGGCATGAAAGTTGACCCTTTTTAATTGCAGGCCACCCTGCCAGAGTGGCGGTTGTAACACTGGTACACTGTCATCCTGTCCCATCTAGTTTTTGTTTTTCTGTATTTGCTCTGGATAAACAGAGGTTTTGCTAGAATAGTTGAGGAATCTGAAGAAGAGCCCCTATTCCTTATTGTTCAGACAGGGGAATGGGATGGGGGAGGTCAGACTTAGCTGTCCTGAGCTGCTTCTCATTCCAGGAGATAGTTGAGATGTTAGATATGCAGCTTTTGTACAAAAAAAAAAAAAGGCTTAAAATATCTACTGACTGCCAGCAACCTAAACTGGAAGAAGATTGATACAGGCGTGTGTGCTCAACATGGCTATCTCTACTTGCCTAGTGTCAGTAGATTGAAAATTAACCACAAATTTACCATGCAAAAAATTATGTTTCTCATACATAAATGTAATTGACTTACCTCTCATGATTTTAGGGTAAATTAGGTAGATGTGAGAATTACTATTAAATGTTCTATAATTCAGTCTAATTTGGTCAAAGGCCTCAATGATGACATTTTTTTTTATTGTTTGTTACAATCTTACTGATAGGGTGTAGCTAAATAAAAAAAAAAGTGTATTTCATTCAGTACCATTAACAGCAAATAATTATATTTTATCCAAATAAAATAAAGCAGGATATAGCTATGGGTTGCTTCAGGCAGTAACACAAAAAGTTATCAACAGTGCTAGAAACTCGCAGATTTATTTTACAACAGCCTGCAACCTTTAATTAACATGCATGAATAGCCAAACCTTTTTTTTCTTATTAGGGAAGGGTTAAAACCCATCAGCTATTTTTTGTGTGCCCCTTGGGGGGATTTCCCTTTACTTCCTGTCCTAGGGAATATTACTAATGGATCCTATTCATCATACATGGGCTCTACCTTTTTGTAGGTACGCCAGGTCAGCACATAGCCTGAGTTAGGGACGTAGGAAGAAATAATATGTTCTCATATGTTAGACTCTGTAGTATGTTGCACTTTTTCATGTAAAGCTTTTGAAAGCTGGTTCCCAACCTAGTCTGAAGTTGTTAAATTGGTGTAATGCAAGTAACCGGCACAGTTCAGACCACTAAGTTACTTTGGGGTGGTATGAAGACATCAGTACAAGTGTAATATGGTGTGAAGACACAAGGGTTACCTAGGGTAACAGAATGTCACTAAGCAGCCTGTCCTTAAGCGTACAGTATGCCTTAGATAGGTGGGATAGCCTTTTGCAGGAGGGAGTTGTTGTCAGCATTCTCTCCGTGAGTAGGTCTGTCTCCCATAGCAACAAGTGCAGAAACGCACCGCAGAGGCTCCTAGCCAGTGCCCAGGTACGGAAGAGTTAGGTGAAGTGAAGTGGGGCAGCACAGTGGTGTAGTGGGTAGCACTTTCACCTAGCAGTAAGAAGGGTCACTGGTTCGAATCCCAACCACGACACTACCTGCGTGGAGTTTGCATGTTCTCCCTGTGCCTGCATGGGTTTCCTCCGGGTACTCCGGTTTCCTCCCATACTCCAAAACAATGCTGGTAGATTAATTGGATCCTGTCTAAATTGTCCCTAGTATGTATGAATGTGAGTTAGGGACCTTAGATTGTAAGCTCCTTGAGGGTAGGGACTGATGTGAAGTACAATGTATATGTAAAGCGCTGCGTAAATTGACAGTGCTATATAAGTACCTGAAATAAATAAATAAGTGTACGCATGGAGTCCGCACTAGGTGCACGGCCTGACACCACATCTTTATTAGCCAGTAGACCCTCCATCTAGAGTTGCCAATTTTTCTTCAAGCCAAACCTGAACACTTTTGTAGCGCACAGCACATTTTTTTTCTTTAATATACACTACAGGATTGCAACAGACCTCAGACTCTTTGGGCACTCCATAGAGAATAGTAATGTGGCACACATAGTGCCCCCTCACCCTCTTGTCGGACTCTGTTCCGAGTCACATTCCTGTCTGAATAATGTTTCCCAAAACTCGGTTACAGGTGGACTGAAACCCGGACACATGATTCAAAACCCAGACTGTCTGGGTGAATCCCGGATAGGTGGCAATCCTACCTCCATCACACCCCAGCACCCCTCCTTGCCATTACATACATTCAGTGCTGGAGGTTCTGGAACTGCGTTCCCCCTGAAAAAAAGCCCTGTGTATTGCTAAATACTGAAAGTATCTGAATTTTAAGGGTTGGCAGTTTACCTTATTGAATTGGTTTAACCCTGAGCGCAGTGAATTCCTTACATGCATGCAGTTTTCCACTTTAAAGCTCTGTGCCTGATTTGGTGATCATAATGAAGTAAGATCCTCCCACTTAGCAGTCAATTTTAGAAAGTACTGACAAAGCTTATATCAATTATCAGAAGCATATACTGTATGTCTTTAATAATGTCTTAAAATCATACTTCATGTCTCCGTCTAAGCCTTCACAGGTAAACTGTACATTTGAAACCTTTTATATATTATCATGACTGATGGATAACATATGTTGTACAGTTATATTAATCCCTTCTTACCGTTCTACTCCCAATAAATCAAACACACCAACTTGGAGTAAAAAAGGCCGTAGCAGCCTATTTTATTAAAATAATATTTATTTTAACTTTCTTATAAAACTCTTATCAAAAAACAATCTACAATAAAACATCTTTTCTTCCCTGAGAACATTTTTAAACTAAAGAGCGTTGGTCTGCGCTATCACTTGAAATCATTCTGCTGTTCATCACCCACTCAGCACTGCGGTACTTATCAAAACTATCTCAACTATGCCTCAAGCCGACAAGCTGGCTCAGAGACTAACAATTCCCGCAGTGCCCCATTATCACTTCCCGGTTAACCTCCGTTAACCGGGAACCAAAAGACCTCCGGATCTATAACACCGTTAGATCCACCCACTTACTTTTTCCATCTTCCTTCCTTTTTTACAGACCAACGCCCGCCACTGCCACGACTATTCAATCCTCACCACCTGTTGAGAAATAACATCAACTTCCTTTATGTCAACCATGATTCTAATACCACGAAAAAAGGGGCGGGTGGGCGGGAACTTTCCTCCAGCCTTCTGTTAACTCCTCCCAGGTCAACCCTCTTAAATAGTACCCCACCCTATCTTGTCCCTCCCCCTCGGCTCCATTTTAACTCTACCTTCCCCCCACTGTTCCCACTGTCATGTATGCCCTCCATTTTATGCATTACATGCTGCATTTTGGGCCTTTCTTGACTGATGGATAACATATGTTGTACAGTTATATTAATCCCTTCTTACCGTTCTACTCCCAATAAATCAAACACACCAACTTGGAGTAAAAAAGGCCGTAGCAGCCTATTTTATTAAAATAATATTTATTTTAACTTTCTTATAAAACTCTTATCAAAAAACAATCTACAATAAAACATCTTTTCTTCCCTGAGAACATTTTTAAACTAAAGAGCGTTGGTCTGCGCTATCACTTGAAATCATTCTGCTGTTCATCACCCACTCAGCACTGCGGTACTTATCAAAACTATCTCAACTATGCCTCAAGCCGACAAGCTGGCTCAGAGACTAACAATTCCCGCAGTGCCCCATTATCACTTCCCGGTTAACCTCCGTTAACCGGGAACCAAAAGACCTCCGGATCTATAACACCGTTAGATCCACCCACTTACTTTTTCCATCTTCCTTCCTTTTTTACAGACCAACGCCCGCCACAGCATACAACGAGTAATACCTTACTCTTGGATGCCCCTCCACACCCTAATTGCTCGCTGTATTCCATCCTGCAAACCTAACATCCACAAATCTAACCCCACATCATTAAGATGAACCCCATCAACTCTCAGATATCTCCACGTTTCAAATTCTAGTTCTGGATGTCTGATTGCTAAACACCCATTGCGTACCATAAATTTGCTTATTTCCCTATTTATCTTTTTTCTGGCCCGATTTACACCTTCCACTGACCTGGCCATTCTCCATGATGTCCTAGCCACCATATCCGACCATATAAATATAGTTTTGGGGAATAATTCCATCAATCGCCACACATCTCCTTTTATATCGCGCGAGATGTCCACCATGGATCTGATACTTAAATCATTACCTCCTACATGTAAAATTAACACATCCGGTGGTCCCTCCCGCAGGGCATGTTTTTTAACTTCAGGAAGTAATCTACTCCACAGCATTCCAGGTACTCCCAACCACTTAATATAAACCTCCCGTTTGTCAAAACCTAACTGCCTACCATCCCTACGAGCATCCCCTCTTCTTGCCCCCCAACATACATAAGAATGGCCCATAATCCAGACCATTCCTGGCGCCGTACCTGTAATTAGAAAAAGACAAGAAGACTATACTAAAACACTATCCCGCAATAACAACTTCCATTACTATTACTTAATTATCCTCCTATAACCATAGCTTCCTTTCCCTTATACCACCAAATGAGGCCTAATGTAAGACCGAAACCTTTGAGATTCCCACCTTCCAATGCGTTTTACCGCCTCCACGTCCAAACCCAATCTAGCTGCTTCAGTAGCCGCCCCAATCCTAAAAGAGTGTGATGAAAATTCTTTTCCTTGTAATCCCACCTCTTCTAGGCACCTTCTAAAAATTGTGATGAACTGGAACTTAGATAAAAAACTACCGTCCTGGTGAATTAATAAAGGACCCTGTACCCCTGGCCGTACTTGTAAGTACTGCCCAACCGTGCTCACCGGGCACAGGAAAGATCCCAGAATCGGGTAAACCCTCACTACCCTGCCTTTTCCTACTTGATCAGTTTTTGACCGTTTGACCACCACCGTCAAACCTCCCCGCTCAACCTGAACCTCTTGCCAACCCAAACCACCCTGAACTTTTTTAGCCGGACTAACCAGCTCGCTAATCCTGAATGCCCCAAAAAAAGCCATTACAAAAGCCGCCTTAAACAACCCTACCTCATACTCTGAAGAGCATACCTCCCTCAACTTCTTCACAATTCTCCCCAGAATATCAAACGTCACAGGTCTTCTCGCATCCTTTACGATTCTATTTTTTCTATACCCTTTAAGCGCTTGACGCACCCAAAAATCTTTGGTGACATCCCGCTGACCCTGCAACTTAAAAAAGAACGCTAACCCTGCTAACTGCATGTTTAACACCGCCACTGATGCCCCTTCCTCCATTTTTCTTGCCACGTAATATAGCAGCAACAAACGCAAATTGTTTTCTGACGGCTCCTCCCCTAAGGCCTGAAGAAATCCCGTCCACTCTTTCCACACTTTTGAGTACGCCGCCCAAGTGGACCCACTTACCGACTGTTTGATCCATCCTGCGATGACACCAACGGAATCTCCCACAGCCAATCGGGACAAGGTACCCCTTGTTGCTCCGCTTCCGGCGCCAACTCTCGGAACCTGTCCCACTGGAAGCGAGATAACGCATCAGCGACCACATTCTCAACCCCTGGCAAATGTACGGCATGAATGTACACATTCAATTGCAAACATCTTAACACTAAATGTTGCAACAATTTGATAACTGGCGGAGACGAAGCCGTCACCCTATTGATAACCTGTACCACCCCCAAATTGTCCCCGTGAAAGCGCACCTTCAGATCCCTGAAGGAAGTGCCCCATAGCTCTACCGCCACTACTACTGGAAACAGTTCCAATAGTACCAAATTTTTGGTAAAACCCTCCTCTATCCATGATTGAGGCCAAGGACCTGCACTCCACCTCCCTCGAAAAAATGCCCCAAAACCCGTGGACCCTGCCGCATCGGTGAATAATTCAATATCAAAATTACTTACCGGGCCCGCCATCCACATCGCCCTTCCGTTGAAAGATTCCAGAAACGTATGCCATACCCTTAGATCATCTCTGTGCGACTTTACCAATCGCACAAAGTGTCTCGGTGATTTCACCCCACCTGTGCTAGCCGCCAGCCGGCGGCTGAACACTCTCCCCATAGGCAGTATGCGGCAGGCAAAATTTAGCTTACCTAGGACCGATTGCAGTGCCCTCAGCTGCACTTTCTTTAAGCCAAGTAACCCCGCAATCTCTTTTTTTAAGTCTTCCAATTTGTCTTCCGGCAACCTACATTCCATGGCCTCAGAATCAAGAACAATGCCTAGGAACGTGATGACCTTGCAAGGTCCCTCCGTCTTATCATTTGCCAATGGAATGCCGAATCTGTCAGCGATATGTTGCAGTGTCGCCAATAAAACCGAACAGATTCTAGATGATGCCGGCCCTATGCATAAAAAATCGTCAAGGTAGTGAATGATTGAATTCACACCCGATACGTCCCGCACCACCCATTCCAAGAAAGAGCTGAATTGTTCAAATATCGCACACGATATTGAACAACCCATTGGCAAACATTTGTCCACATAAAATTCCCCTTTCCAATGACACCCCAGCAATCTGAAGCTATCCGGGTGTACCGGCAATAATCGAAAAGCCGATTCGACATCGGCTTTGGCCATCAACGCTCCTTTGCCATAACGCCGCACCCAACCCACAGCGGCATCAAATGACGTATAAGTCACCGAGCATGCTTCCTGATCAATGGCATCATTCACCGATCCACCTTTTGGGAAAGACAGGTGGTGAATGAGCCGGAACTTGTTGTTTTCTTTCTTGGGCACCACACCAAGCGGTGACACCACTAAGTCAGCTATTGGTGCACAACGAAAAGGACCTCCCATTCTCCCCATTGCAACCTCCTTTGCCAGCTTTTCAGAAACCACCTCCGGATGTTGCAATGCGGACCGTAAATTATTTGGCACTTTGGGCACTATAAGTAACCTGCACGGTATCCTAAACCCCCCCGCGAAACCCTCGTCCAACAACCTCGCAGCTTGCCTATCCGGATACTTACCGAGAAACGGTCGCATCCTTTCCACTATCACCGGAGTCCTCCCTTTTGTTCCCAACGTCCCCAATTCTGCCTTTTCCTTGCTTAAAGCATCTAGATGCTGGATGCGTTCCCCCGCAGCCTGAGCACTCGTGCTTATACTTACATGTCGCACCAAATTTACAGGCTCCGGAATTGTATTGCCAACACACCCCCTTTTTATTTCCAGCCGAGTGTCCCAGGGCAGATGGTCCACCGGCTCCCCCCTGAAAAAACTGGTTCGGAGCCCGCGTATTTGTCATCAGGCGCATCCACAAGCTAATGTCCTTGTGGTCCCAACGCAGCTCTGGCCGTATCGCTCTCCTCTGCCTGAACTGCTCGTCGTATCTCAGCCAGCCCGTGCCGCCATATACTCTGTAGGCCTCCCCTATGGCATCTTGATAGCAAAATAATGCTGAACAGTGTTCCGGATGTTTCTCCCCAATCACGCTTGCCATGATAGCAAACGCTTGCAGCCAGTTTGCAAACGTCCTCGGTATCAGCCGATACCTCCTCTTCTCCTCATCGTCCTTCTTGGAACTGTCTGGCTTAACCCTATCCAAGTTAAATTTTTCCAAAGGTAATAGTGAAAATATTTCCACGTACTCACCTTTCCATAATTTTTCCCGTACTTCCTGTTTTAAATGTGCTCCTAAAGGCCCCTCGTAACACACATACACTTCGCAGCGCGCTGCATCAGCCAGCCTAGTTATATCCTGCCTTTCTGTCGTCTCTGTAGCTTTTTCCTTCCCCTGCGCAACTTCACTCCCTGCAGACTCTGGGGCGGTAACCGCAACCGTCGCTGCGGGCGTCCCCACTCCTGCCGCATCATTGCTACCCCCTGCTGGCGGTACCCACGCCGCTGCCGGGCCTCCTGCCATGCACTCTCCCACCTCAAACTTTTTCACCAAATCTTTAATACCCTCCAAAAATCCTAATAAGCCTGAGCCCCCCGCTTGTGAGGCCGCCCCCCTTATGTTGCCCTCGGGCCTGTTTGTGTCTTGTACTACCCTGCTTCTCCCAGCTAACCCCAGATGTGTTGACTTACCGGGCTGCACAGGTGTTGCCCCATCAGCCGACCGTCTGCTCTCCTCCTCGTCCGTTCTCCTGGAAGGGGGGGCCGCCTCCTCCTCCGATTCCGACACCTCCTCCCGCTCTCCTGGATCTCCCTCTGCTTCTTCCACCTCCGAAAGCCCGCCTGGCCTGGTAACCATGGCTGCCGCCGTCATCTCCGCACTTTCTTCCCTGTTGTAGGTATCTTTTCTGTAAGCCTTGTGGACAGCAGTAGCAGGGCCGGTGCAGGATACCGCAGCCCTGTATGCCTCCGCTCTTCCATCCCTCCTTCCTCCTCTGCCTCTGGCTTTTTTAGCATAATTCCTGCTGTCCCCTGCCGGATTAGACAGCCCAGGGACAGCAGCGTCTGTTTCAGCAGCATCTGCACCCTCCGCCGTTATCCGGGGGGCGGGGCTCGCGCTCACCGCTCTTCTCCCTCTGTCAGTCCCGCTGCGCTGTCTCTCCCCGCCATGTGACGCCGGGGATGTGACAGCTCCTCCGCTCCTTCCGCCTTGCTTCTTCTTCGCCGGAGGGCATCCCTGCTCTTCTTCACCGCTCCTTCGCATTCTTCCGCCCACCGCCCGCTCTGGAGAGAAACGCTCGGGCGGACGGGACCTCCTGGCTCTGACGCCGCTCCCCTCTCCTAGTGACATTCGCTGTTCTGTTCTCTCCATTGCCGCTCCGATCGCAGCCTGCAGCCATGCCGTGCCCCTAACCTCAGCCTCCGCTCTAAACTGTGCCATTATCCTCTCTACCTCTGCCATGTTCGCTTGTAACTTTCCTCCAGCCTTCTGTTAACTCCTCCCAGGTCAACCCTCTTAAATAGTACCCCACCCTATCTTGTCCCTCCCCCTCGGCTCCATTTTAACTCTACCTTCCCCCCACTGTTCCCACTGTCATGTATGCCCTCCATTTTATGCATTACATGCTGCATTTTGGGCCTTTCTTTATTGATGTTAGGTTCTCCTGAATGTTTTTTTCAGATTTTTATTTGCTTGTTATGTCATATTATTAGGACCATATTTCAGCCTGTTCAGGACCAGTGCAGATGGTAAATACCTGAAATAATGAACCATTAGTCCTCCATTTCTACGTAAAGTGCCTAGTGAGACATGTATCCCAGTGAATAAAGTATACTATGAGAATACAAAACTGCATCCTATGAGACCAGTATGAGTGAAGTGCCTTAGATACCGTGAGTCCTTTGCAGGCTCGGACTGGGACAAAAATTAGCATGGCATTTTAGAATGGGCGCCGACTGCCTCCTGGCCCTTTAAGAGTTCTAAAAGCCGGGAAGTGGGCATTTGGGTCATGTGACCACTGAAATTGTCTGTCAGTGGTCACATGATCAGAAAGCTCCCGATTGCAAGTATGCAACGGGAGCTTACCGATCCCTGCTGACCACCATGCTGGGAGCGTGCAGGGAGCGCGCTCTCAGCGCGGTAAGTAGTTTATACCCGCCGAGAGGCCGCATATATGTGTACTGTCGATGCCAAGAAGTTAATCAAGCAGTGAGGCCCAGCTTATGATCTTGCACACAGGCCCAATGATTTCATAAAACTCTTCTGTTACCGCCCTTATTATCTGGACCAATGAAGACTGAAACTTTCCACATTTTGATAATACTCTCACAGACCAGCTCTTCAAGAAAATATCAGCCTTGTCAAGACGGATAGTCCAAACCTTAGTGACATCATCTGTAATGTAATGTGATTACTTCTTCCTTACCAACTGTACAAGTCAGATATCCAGATGTCCAATTCTGTCAAAGACCTACTTATCTGATAGAACATGAAGGAGCTGGGTTTGCTACTATATGGCCAGCCCTAAGGGAGCCAAAGACTAAAGAAAATCATTCTTAGATGCACAGAAGTTTGTATCTTAGATAAAACAACATTTTATTTTTTTTTTTTTTAGTTTCTCGTTGTTTCATCCAATGGCACCATATATTATGACAATCACTATGAGAACTGCAATGTTGACGAGGCACCAACCTCTCCCCCTTTTGCCCCTCTTCCATAACAACTCAGTAAGTTGCTAGAAATAATAATAATAACCCCTTCGCGCCAAGCGTATGCAGATATGCGGCCTCGGCTTTCAGGGTTTATACCGGGATGATGCCCGCAGCTGCGGGCATCATCCAGGTACCGTTTTTTAGAGCGGGCGCCTGGCTTTCCAGGGATAAAAACGATGCAGCTAAAAGCCGCTTAATTGTTATTCCGGAGGAGCGGGACGGGACATCCCCCCCTCCCACCACCTCCTGCCGCCTCCCGCCGCTCTTACTGGGCCTCCCGTCCCACCGGGAGACCCGATCTGTGACGCGCCACTTTCAGCGCCTAGAGACAGACTGGAACGCACCCGGAAATGGCTTTGTTCTAGTCTCCTGTATGTAAACACGGAATCGAGATCACAACATCACTTCCTGCTGTCTTGCTGGTTCCTTGTTGAAGAATTTGTTTTCCTCCCCTCCCTTTTTTTCGGGTAGTTTGTGTATGCCTGAAGATGGGCTTTAAGGTTTCATTTAGATTTATGCATTACCCTAGTGAATGTATGCTATAAGATACGTTAGCACGCGCTACATTAAAATAAATCAAAATGTCCAAAAGATTGAACATGTCACAAATTTTTGCTGCGATGGAATACAACACACTATGGTGCGCTGTCATGCATTGCAGCGCCCTTTTGCTACAATGCACCTCAATGCACTGTTTTGCATAGCTATGCATTGCAGTGCTTCAAAATGAATGGCACTGCAATGTTCTAACCTATATATTGTGCATTGCCGTTGTGCACATAAAACACATGCATTCCTACAATGCATAAATATAAATTGGCCGCATAAAAATAATCTCTAGTGTTATAAAGCAGTTTAGAGAGGGGAACACAAATTAAAATAAAAAAATGATGGAGGTTTAGGTTCCAACTTTTCCCCCTCTTCTGCATCCCAAGAATCCTTTAGGGCCCATTTAGACCCCTTTCTCATGGGCATTGTCAGTGCAGCAAACACCCAACGTATAATCTATGAGGCATAATGAGTCTTTTGAACAGTTCATTTTTTTACCAGAAGTTTTTGGAAAATGTGGGAAAAAAATGAAACACATTTTTTTTTTACACAAAGTTGTAAATTTATAAGATATTTCTAACACATAGCATGTATATAGCTAAAATTACACCCCAAAATACATTCTGCTACTCTTCCCGAGTATGGCGATACCACATGTGAGACTTTTACACAGCCTGGCCACATACAGAGGCCCAACATTGAAGTAGTACCTTCAGGCGTTCTAGGAGCATAAATTACACATCTCATTTCATTCTACCTATCACACTTTTGAAGGTCCTGGAGCACCAGGACAATGGAATTACCCACAAAATTACCCCATTTTGGAAAGCAAACACCCCAACATATATTCTATGAGGTATGGGCTGCAAATAGGTACTCGGGTACTCTGACGGGCTGGAGACAGGTACTCGGGTAACTTTATGAGCTGCAGACAGGTACTCGGGTACTCTGATGGGCTGGTGACAGGTACTCGGTTACTCTGATGGGCTGGTGACAGGTACTCGGGTACTCTGATGGGCTGGTGACAGGTACTCGGGTACTCTGATGGACTGGTGACAGGTACTCGGGTACTCTGATGGCCTGGTGACAGGTACTCGGGTACTCTGATGGTCTACAGATAGGTACTCGGGTACTCTTATGGGCTGGTGACTAGTATTCGGGTACTCTGAAGGGCGGTGACAGGTACTCGGTACTCATATGGACTGTGACAGGTACTCAGGTACTCATATGGACTGTGACAGGTACTCAGGTACTCATATGGACTGTGACAGGTACTCGGGTACTCAGATGAACTGTGACAGGTACTCGGGTACTTATATGGACTGTGACAGGTACTCGGGTACTCAGATGAACTGTGACAGGTACTCGGGTACTCATATGGACTGTGACAGGTAATCAGGTACTCAGATAAACTGTGACAGGTACTCGGGTACTCAGATGGACTGTGACAGGTACTCGGGTACTCAGATGGACTGTGACAGGTACTCGGGTATTTTAATTGACTGTGACAGTTACTCGGGTACTCTGATGGACTGTGACAGGTACTCAGGTACTCAGATGGACTGTGACAGGTACTCGGGTACTCTGTCACAGTCCGACACAGTCCACACTCTGATGGACTGTGACAGGTACTCAGGTACTCAGATAAACTGTGACAGGTACTCGGGTACTCAGATGGACTGTGACAGGTACTCGGGTACTCAGATAGACTGTGACAGGTACTCGGGTATTTTAATTGACTGTGACAGGTACTCGGGTACTCTGATGGACTGTGACAGGTACTCGGGTACTCAGATGGACTGTGACAGGTACTCGGGTACTCTGATGGACTGTGACAGGTACTCGGGTACTCTGATGGACTGTGACAGGTACTCCGATGGACTGACAGGTACTCAGATGAACTGTGACAGGTACTATGATAGGTGATGACAGTACTCGGGTACACAGATGGGCTGGTGACAGGTACTCGGGTACTCTGATGGGCTGCTGACAGGTACTCGGGTACTCTGATGGCCTGGTGACAGGTACTCGGGTACTCTGATGGGCTACAGATAGGTACTCGGGTACTCTTATGGGCTGGTGACTAGTACTCGGGTACTCTGAAGGGCGGTGACAGGTACTCGGTACTCATATGGACTGTGACAGGTACTCAGGTACTCATATGGACTGTGACAGGTACTCAGGTACTCATATGGACTGTGACAGGTACTCGGGTACTCAGATGAACTGTGACAGGTACTCGGGTACTCATATGGACTGTGACAGGTACTCGGGTACTCAGATGAACTGTGACAGGTACTCGGGTACTCATATGGACTGTGACAGGTACTCGGGTACTCAGATGAACTGTGACAGGTACTCGGGTATTTTAATTGACTGTGACAGGTACTCGGGCACTCTGATGGACTGTGACGGGTACTCAGATGGACTGTGACAGGTACTTGGGTACTCTGATGGACTGTGACAGGTACTCGGGTACTCTGATGGACTGTGACAGGTACTCGGGTACTCAGATGAACTGTGACAGGTACTCGGGTACTCATATGGACTGTGACAGGTACTCAGGTACTCAGATAAACTGTGACAGGTACTCGGTTACTCAGATGGACTGTGACAGGTACTCGGGTATTTTAATTAACTGTGACAGGTACTCGGGTACTCTGATGGACTGTGACAGGTACTCCGGTACTCAGATGGACTGTGACAGGTACTCGGGTACTCTGATGGACTGTGACAGGTACTCGGGTACTTATATGGACTGTGACAGGTACTCCGATGGACTGACAGGTACTCAGATGAACTGTGACAGGTACTATGATGGTTGATGACAGGTCCTCTTTATTGGGGGGGGGCAATCAGTGTGATTGGTGTACACTATAAGCAGTAACGGGATGTTACCACAATCTCCTCCTCACACACGATCGGTGTGTGAGGAGGAGAACCCGGTAACATCTCATTACCGCGGTTTGTTGACATTCATTGATCGGCTGTAAAAAGGATCACAGCCGATCACATGGTAAACAGCCGCCGGGTCGGTGATGAGCAGTGTTCCCGGGAACACGCCGCCATCGACGTGCACGTGCAGCACGCCTGCGATCGCGCGCATACGCCGTGCACAGTTGGGTGGAACCATCTGTGATCGGCCGTGACTTCATCACGGCCGATCATGTGGTAAACAGCCATGACCAATGGCTGTTCACCTCCCTCGGTGGTGAGTGGTGTTTCCGTGACACGCTGACACGCCGCCGCCGAAGGAACAGGGATGCGCGCACACGATCGCGCGCATTTCCTGTTCAAATGGAGGGCCGTCATATGACGCCGTCCCAGAACGAGAGCCGCGCCGCCTGGCCGTCATATGACGGATGGCGGGCGGCAAGCGGTTAAAGTTTCTGACACTGTGAAGCTGGAAATTGATCTGGAGAGTTTGTAAGTGATCTGCTATAGTATCTGAGACCCCTAACTTTCATCTCCTTAACCATTCTGTTATAAAACCCTAAAAAGACAAAATTGACTGGTACACAATGCCCTTTCTCGGTCCTCCTATTTTAGACTTGGACTCAGTCCTGGTGTAAAATGCTAGCCTACCCCTGCCTCTGGAGGTGCTATCCTGCTTTTGGGGTATCAGAGGGGTACTACAGAAACACTTGCGTTAAAACGCAACAGTTCAAGATAAATCAGAGGAACATAAGCCCAGATGGTTTCACTGGGATCTCTTCCGCTTCTCTGATGAATTCCTCCAATACACATGTTAAGATCCACCGCCTGGGATCTCATTTGAATATCTAGGGCTATTGATCCTGGCTCCCTGGGGGTGATACTCCCCCCCCCCCCACCTTTCCCTTTTTTTTTTTCTCTTTCTCTCTCTCTTTCTCTATCTTTTCCTTCTCCATTTATCCTTCTAAACCAAAAAACAAAAAAGCAATGGGCACAGAAGCATATATGTACCCTGTATTAGGCTTCGGTTAGTGGTGTGAACCTCACTCATATGCAATTGTTTTGTATGGTTGTGCTTATTGCACTCGTTATTTCTGTGCAATGCGAAGTTGTCTCTATATTTGTATCTGTGTCACATCTTTAAATAAAAAAACAAAAAAAAACACAACAGTTTAAATAGGCCCTGAATATGTGCTCTGATCTGTTATAACAGAAAAGAAAGAAAGGAAGGCAAAGATAAATGTCCCCATAAGAAGCAAAGAATGCAATAAAATTCTGGCAGAGGTTTTACCTTTCCCTGCTGTAATAAGAAAAGAAAAGGTTGTGTATAGGCTAGAGTTCTACTTTAAATTGTTTCAGACTGTGCTACAAGATTTTACTTCTAATTGCCTTTTCAATGACTTAAATGGTAAAATTTAAGAAGTATTCCTGTTTGTCTTTAAATCTCTGTCAAGTAGTTACTAAGAGCTGTCGTATCTTTGGGACTTTGTTGTTTATTGGATAGAAAGCAGAATATTAGTAACCGCTCAGCTTATTTACTTCTTGTAGCGGTTTGCTTTACATTGTACAATAAACAAAGCACGAACATCTTCTGTTGGAAAGATTATTGCTGCAAGCTGTATGCTAAGGGTCCATTAAACTCAGGGTAATTATTGCCTAGACTTCTCATGGACAGCTTGGCTTTCTGACATCATAGACTCAAAGGGTTCCAAATGTTTTTTTTTTTTTTTTAATCATCTTTCCTTCTTTCTTAGAGTTCAGCCTTTCTGCTGGATCAACATTCATGGGTGATGATGAAAGACTGTGCCTGTAATAGTCCATATAGTCATCTCAAGACCAGCTCAGCACGTCATGTACCTTGCTGTGGCTGGTCTGACATAGTATAAACACATTTAGTCTGGTGCTGGGTTTATTTCCTTGAACTTAAGCCATTTTTTGCCATCATTGTCTGAAATGGATTCCTTTTAGCTTTTCAATTTAACACTTTCACATACTGGTTGGATGTGCTAGCTTCAGCCAATGCCTAACCTGGCGCTTTGGTATTTTGAACAACAGCAGATTTTGTTTTCCTTTTAAAAAGGAGGTTCCTGATGATACATGCTAACTGTAAATTTTTTGTCAGGCTCCTACAGATACCCCTTGCAGCTTTGTGCCCATACCTCCATACGGGCTGTCAGTTTGAAAGCTGGAGGAAGTGTCAATGAACTATCAAAGTGCTCGTCAGTGCACTCGCTGTTCATGGAGAACTGCAAGCCATCTGCCATAGTGGCAGACGGGACTTGTAGTTTACGGTAATTAAATAAGTGGTACCGTAGGTTATGTAACCTCAGCACCACATCCTTATAAAGGGTCAAATCTCCAAAAAGATGGGACTTTAACGGTGCTAAACCTCAGGGAAAAAAAATCTACATACAAGTTTATTAACCACTTGACCACCTGAAGATTTACCCCCCCCCCCCCCCCCCCCCTTCGTAACCTGGCCATTTTCTGCAAAATAGGGCACTGCTTTACTTTGTCAATTTACTTTATTTGACAATTGCACAGTCTTGCAACACTGAACACTGTACCCAAATAAAATTTGTCGTCCCCCCCCCACAAATAAAGCTTTCTTTTGGTGGTATTCATGGTACCGTAGGTTACGTAACCTCAGCACCACATCCCTATAAAGGGTCAAATATCCAAAAAGATGGGACTTTAACGGTGCTAAACCTCAGGGAAAAAAAAAATCTACATACAAGATTATTAACCACTTGACATCTGGAAGATTTACCCCCCCCCCTTCATAAGCAGGCCATTTTCTGCAAAATAGGGCACTGCTTTACTTTAATTGACAATTGCGCAGTCTTGCAACACTGAAAACTGTACCCAAATAAAATTTGTCCACCCCCCCACAAATAAAGCTTTCTTTTGGTGGTATTCGGTCACCTCTGCGCTTTTTCTTTGTTTTTGTTTTTTGTTTAATAACAACAAAACAAAATAGAAAAAAAATATATATATTTTTTACTTTCTGCTTTAAAACATATCCAATAAACTTTTTAAAAAAATCTAATTTCTTCATCAATTTAGGCCAATATGTATTCTGCTACATATTTTTGTACAAAAATCCCAATAAGCGTATATCGATTGGTTTGCGCTAAAGTTTTAGCATCTACAATGGGGTATTTTTTTAAATCTATTTTTTTACAAGTAATGGCGGCGATCTATGACTTATAGCGGGACTGCAATATTGCAACGGAGAAATTGGACACTGACACTTTTGACACTTTTTTGGGGACCAGTGATCAGTGCTAAAAAAATATGCACTGTCACTGTACTAATGACACTAGCTGGGAAGGATTAACATCAGGGGCAATCAAAGGGTTAACCGTGTGCCTAGCCTGTGCTTTCTCGCTGAGGGGGAGATGCTTTTAGTATGGGAAGGCATTGATCCATGTTCCTGCTTTGCAGGAACACATGATCAATACCTTCACTACTGACAGAATGGCAATCTGCCTTGTTTACATAGGCAGATCTGCATTCTGACTGTGTACTGTCTAATCGGCGGGTGCCGGCGGACATTGAGTCTGCAAAACCCGCTGATCAGCTCCCACTCTGTGTGATCACAGTGGGAGTGGGTCGCCGACGGCGCACGCTCATGTCCCAGACCCAGAGATGTACGTGATCTGGCACAGAATGGTCGCTCTGCTGCAAATATGGGTGGTCAGAGAGTGATGAAAAACGCATCTTTTTTATTACAGAAATATATGAAAAAAAGACAATAAGTCCATAAAAACAATAAATGAAGATGAGATGTTTATAATATCAACTACCCTATACACCTTGTTCTGTCCAAATTCATATTCAATCATGAGTATAGTGGATATAGAACCAAGCAATAAGCAGACTGATGTTCAGGTGCCGTAAGGACTGCTGATGCCACTCCTTTCCTTTAAAAAACTGATTTTAGAAATATTTTTCTAATAAAAAAGATACGTTTTTAATAAACATGAGGTTTAGCACCGTTAAAGTCCCATATTTTTCTATTTTCTGGGACATTCATCAAGCCCCACACAGCCACAACAATCTTGAAATGTGACAGCAGGTGCAGGGGAGAGGGATTCCCTGCTGGCTGTCACGGGGGGGGGGGGGTGTTGGGGGAAGAGGAGGGGAAATTAGTTGATACGGGGGGGCAGGAGCTGGAGCATGTTATATGTTAAACCAACATGCTCAAAAGGTGAACTTTTGCCTTTAAGCCAACTACAGGAGAAGTAAAAGCCCCCCCCCCCCCCCCCCCGGCTCATTTCACACTCCCCCATGGCAGTTTCCTCACAGTGTACCCACTGTTTTCATGTGGGGTTACACATGCTTTGCCATAGACTTCTAGTAGATCAGGTGTTTTTGGTGCGTTGTCTGAATGTGCACCAAAGATACAACAGTGCATTTAGATCTAGGGGATGGGAAAAGCAGTTTTTATTACCTGTTCCTCCAGCAGATGGTGCTCACCTATGCTCTGGCAGTGGATTGTCCCTTGGTGCCCTCATGTCCAATTTAGGGGGAAGGGGCATCCAACAGCCAGAGCATAGGGGAGAAGAGCCTGGTGAAACCAGTGTAGCAGCAAAGAGGAGCCTGCAGGATCGGAGGATCAAGTAAGTAAAACTGCTTTTACTGGTAAACAAGCATTTTAGCAGTGCAGGTGCAGCCCCACTCCAAGGTAGGATTTTACTTTCCCTAGAGTTCAGTTCTTAAGTCGACCTTAAGTAAATGTCATATACATATGCTTGCAGGCAGTCCTATTTATGTTTATTGGGATGCAGGGGCTGCATGGACACAGGCACTGGTTCCAATTTAACAGCCATGGGTGTGTGCACTGTCTGCACTCGGGGACACACCGACATGGCTCTCAAATTGAGACCAGGATCTGAGTTCACTCACCTGCTGAGCCCCAATAGATATGAATCGGTCTGCCTGTAGGTGGATACATGGAAAAGCTGTGTATCCTGTGTAGGCAAAGAGTGTGCCCATACAAAGACTCCAAGTGCTCCAAGAAGAAACTGGAAGTGAAGGGATCCTCCGCCTTCACTACCCACAGCATGGCATCGCAGACGGAGGGAGAGAGGCTTACCAGGCTCTGATGCAGGAGATTAATGCCTTTCATGCCACGGTAACTGAAAAGACGGATCATGTTTATTTGGAGCTCGGCTATATCTGCAGTGATATGGATACTTTCAGGGGCTGCCTGACGGAGGCGGAGCAGCGGATCTTGGCGACGGAAGATGTGCAGCGAGATCACTCGGTAGACTTGCATACCCTAAAGGTCAGGTTGAAGCATTTGGAATCCCGTGCAGAAGATGCAGAGAATTGCAATCCCCATAACAATCTGCACATCCTGGGCTTACCTGAGGGGTCAGAGGGCCCTAACCCTACAGCCTTCACGGAGAATCTCCTGCAACAGCTCCTGCCTAATGCTCAATTTTCCTCCCAATCTGCGGTGGAGTGTGCTCATCGTATCCCGCCCAATAAGGGTTCCCCTGGAGCATCTCCTCGTACCCATATTTTTAAGTTGCTGAATTTTCATGACCGTGATTTGGTGCTTAGGGAGGCCAGGACCTCTGGAGAACTGAGATACGCGAACGCTAAACTCATGATATTCCCAGATTATTCTGTTGAGACCCAGCGCCTTAGGAAGACCTTTGATAATGTTCGCTCCCGGCTGAGAGAAAAGAACATAAAATATAGTATGCTGTTCCTGGCAAGACTCAGGGTCCAAGATGGTGGTCAAGTGCGGTTCTTCGCCTCTCTAGAGGAAATAGCTAACTGGCTGGATACCCTTTGCAGAGCCTGACCACTCCTGGTCATTCTCCTGGAAATCAGTGTTCACAAACGCCGGGATGTCTTCTTCCTGTCTCTCTGCCTGCTGAGGGATCTATTTTGGGCATGAGGTAACGCTCAATGCACCTTTTGTGCCCGAAGGGGTGCTAATTGGGTCTTTTAATGGGGGTCCCACTATGGTTCCTGTACTTCTCACTTTGGGTACTTCCCCTTCTTATGGGAACCCCCCCCCCCCTATATCTTGAAAAAATCCAGTTAGAATCACCTCTCAGGGAACATAGTTAACCCCTTGATCGCCCCCTAGTGTTAACCCCTTCACTGCCAATGACATTTATACAGTAATCAATGCATTTTTATAGCACCGATCGCTGTATAAATGCTAATGGTCCCAAAAATGTGTCAAAATTGTCTGTGTCTGCCATATTGTCGCAGTTACGATAAAAATCGCAGATCGCCGCCATTACTAGTAAAAAAAATAATAATAATAAAAATACTATAAATCTATACCCTATTTTGTAGACGCTATAACGTTTGCTCAAACCAATCAATATACACTTATTGAGATTTTGTTTACCAAAAATATGTAGAAGAATACATATGAGTCTAAACTGAGAAAAAAATTTGCTTTTTTTAAAAAAAAATGGGGATATTTATTATAGCAAAAATTACAAAATATTGTGTTTTTTTCAAAATTGTTGCTCTTTTTTTGTTTATAACGCAAAAAATAAAAACCACAGAGGTGATCAAATACCACCAAAAGAAAGCTCTATTTGTAGGAAAAAAAGGACATCAATTTTGTTCGGGTGCAGCGTCGCACGACCGCGCAATTGTCAGTTAAAGCGAGGCAGTGCCGAATCGCAAAAAATGGCCCAGTCATTCAGCAGCCAAATCTTCCGGGGCTGAAGTGGTTAGCATGCCTCCGGATCCTGGAGTGGACAGAATCTCTGCTGATAGTGGCCTCCCTACGGAATTGGCATGTTGGGCAGAGACCTATGGTCTGCAGGAGGTCTGGAGGTGGAAATATCCGACCTCTAGAGAATATACATGCCATTCTGCCACCTACAAAACATTTTCCCGCATAGACCTGGCCTATGCGGGGGGTCCTCTCCAGGATTCAACAGACCAAGATATTGCCTAGAGGAATTTCCGATCACGCACCGGTGCTGGTGCAGATTTCTTTGTCCCAAAATATGAATGACAAGCTGTGGAGACTATCCAGATAGTGGATTGCAGACCCGGAGGTAGATAATGCGTTCCGGTCGCAGTTGCTTACATATTGGGGCATTAACTCTGGCACCGCTGCTGAGGCAGTTGTTTGGGATGCCTTTAAGGCTTTTAGTAGAGGACAGTACCAACTCTTGTTAGGTCAGGTGCGCAGGAGAGTAAGGGCTGAACTGGATGAAGCTGAGGCGAAAGCTTCTAGCTTGGAGCAACAATATGTTCTGACTAAAGACCCGCAGGATTACAGTAAATCACAGGAAGTGACGGCTCGGGTTCTTCTTCTGCGTACCTCCCTGACCAGAAAAAAATTGCTACAACAATCATAGAGAATCTTTGAAAAGGGTGAACACAGGGGAGGCTTTTGGCCTGGCTAGCACGTGAACAGTCTCCAGCCATGAAAGTCCCTCGTATAAAGACCTCTACTGGTGAGATACTTACAGACTCTGGGGCCCATTACAGATTGCTTTGCGGCCTTCTATGTGGAACTGTATACCTCAAAAGTTAATTACACCAAGGACGACCTAGACACGTACAGTACTTAACCTGTGTTGACTTCCCGGTCCTGACTGACGAATATAGAGCACACTTGGATTCCCCGATCACCCTTATAGAGGTTCAAACTGCCATTTCTCCCCTCCAGACTGGGAAGACACCAGGACCAGACGGTTTTCTGGTGGATTTTTTTAAGAACTACATGGAAGAGTTAGCTCCCAGGTTGCACTCAATGTTAGTGCATTCACTGAGGGAGGACCATTTGCCTCTGACTATGTCGAATGCAGTGGTCGTGGTAGTACCTAAAGTGGGGAAAGACTTAGAACTGTGTGCCTCATATTGTCCTATCTGATTATTGACTGTGGATGCCAAATTACTCACAAAATTTCTGGCCCGATGATTGAATAGGGTCATCACCGCCCTAGTACACTCTGATTAGTCTGGCTTTATGGCGAAAAGGGGTACTGACATAAATATTAGACGATTGTTCACTTATATGGATATGGCGACGGAGGATTCCCTGGGGGTGGTCGCCTCACTCGATGCTGAAAAAGCATTTGATTCTTTAGAATGGGAATACCTCTGGAAAGTATTGGAGTGTTTGGGATCAAGTTCATAGGTTGAATAAAACAGCTATACCGCAGTCCAGTGGCTAGAGTGAGGGTTAACGGGGTTCTATCATCTCCCTTCCCTCTCTCTAGAGGGACGAGGCAGGGATGCCCACTCTCCCCGGGGTTATTTGCTCTGGCCATTGAACCCTTGGCGATTCTTCTGTGGCGTGACCCTGGGGTGAAGGGTATACAGGTAGGCCCCTTGCATAAAAAAACGATCATTATATGCAGACGACGCACTATTGTATCTGCAGGATGCGGATTCTTCCCTATGAGCTGCCTAGCATGTTATAGATAGATTTGTTAGGTTCTCGGGGGTCCGTATCAATTGGGGAAAATCAGTCCTTTTCGCCTTTCACCCCTCGGTTTCGCGTGGCGATACTCATGCGCCATTACAGTGGGTGGAGGAATTCAAGTATCTGGGGATAAAAGTACGCATTACTTTGGATACCTATCTGGAGGATAATTTTGTACCCCTGGTCTCCCAATTTGCATGTAAGTTTTAGACCTGTTGTACACTGCCGTTGTCTCCTGTGGGTAGAATTAATTTTATTAAAATGCTTTAGGTACCAAAATTTCTTCATTTCTTTAGGAACACCCCAGTCCCAGGGTCTAAGGCGACTTTTGTCCGACTGGATCCTATCATTACTTCATTTGTATGGGTGGGTAGGATCTATCGATTGACCAGAACTACTCTCCAATTGCCTCTCTCCCGGTGAAGTCTCGCCCTCCCCAACCTGCAGGTACTACTGGGCAGCGGTGCTAGTAACGGTTCGCTGGTGGTTCAGTCAATCCACCCAAAACCCGGCAACTAAACTTGAGTGAGCACTGCTAGGCTCCTACGCTGTGTTGACTAATCTAGTTTATCTTGGACCTAAGGCACATCTGAGGGTCACTGGACCTATGTGTGGGTCCAAGCTAGAGGTATATATAGGACAGAGGGTACTTTTTCGCCTCATACTCCCCTATGGGGTAATCCCCAATTGAGACACCTTACTCAGATCCCGGAACCTCAATTATGGGCGGCTAAGGGTATTGTTACTCTAAAACATGTCATCAAAGAGGGGAGAATCTCCTCATTTGCTGCACTGAGGGACAGATTTGCTCTGCCTCTAAGTATGTCCTTCCGATATTTTCAGTTACGTCACGCACTTCGGGCTCAGTTTCGGGAACCTATCACTTTAGAGACTGATAGGATTGAGAGGCTGCTGATGTCAAGACTGATGGACAAGCCCCTATCCTCCTTATATCTTAATTTGACAGACTCATATATCCAAACCTCTAGTAAAACATTTGGCAGGTGGAAAATGGATATACCGGAGCTTACTACTGATGACTGGGAGGACTGTGTAGACTCTTACATAGAAGCAATGATTTCAGCCAAGGACCGCTTTATACAGTTAAAGTTCCTCCACAGGGTTTATTATACCCCTCAGAGGTTGACAGTTATTTACCTACAGCTTAGCTCTACCTGCACACACTGTTCGTCCTCTACTGGAACCTTTTTTCACATGGTGTGGCAATGCCCAGCTATCCGCTTGTACTGGGAATCTGTGATTGCAGATCTGAACGAGCTCTGCGACTGGTCTCTACAGCTTGACCCCCGCCTGGCGCTGCTGGGAATTATAGAAGATATTGTAGCCTCTAGATATAAGAAACTATGTATATTTTTTACACTCTACTATGCACGTAGAGAGATTCTCCTTAGGTTGAAGCAACCCAATCCGCCGACGCTTACTAGTTGGGTGTCTGCAGTTAATGCAGTTTTACAGCTTTATACATTGACCTATGAAAGCAGAAACTGTCCAAAAAAGTTTGATAAGGTGTGGTCCACCTGGATTGATGCTCACGGTCCAGCTGAATCTCTGAATAAATAAACTCTTTTTCCATTCTTGGAATCAAATTTGATGTGGTGTGGTGGTGCTTTCCTCTTATTCCTCAGTCCTTTTTTTCTGGATCCTTCTGCCCTCCCCCTTCTCTAGGGGGCGATCAAGGGGTTAACTGTGTTCCCTCATGTGTGTTCTAACTTTAGGGGGGTGGGACTGACTACAGGAGATGACAGATCCTTGTTGCTAGCTAGTAGAAACACACGATCTGTCTCTTTTCTCCTCACAGAACAGGGATTTGTGTGTTTACACACACACGTCCCTGTTCTGGCTCTTGTGCACGCGATCACGTATGGCCAGCGGTCATCGCGACCGCTGGCCACGCGCACCGGCACCTCCGCTGTGCAGCGGGCGCGCGCGCCTGCCATGCCCGCCTAAGGGCCCGACGTACAGCTTCCGACGGTTCACAGGAACGTGCCGACCTGCCGCAGTATAATGACGGCGGCTGGTCGGCAAACAATTAAAGTGCAACATTGAAAGGTAAACAGTTAGTTATTTTACAAACCAGAAGCTGCAACAGTAAACAACTGACTTAGAGAAGGGTTCTCTAACAATAAACTATATACATTGTCAGGTAGAGTCATATCATTTTGATGACAGGCCAGTAATTGATTAGTGGCCCACCCAGTAGTGTCAGGAGGAGGGTCAAGGTCATCTTCTATCAAGGGTTCGATAAACTAGGTAAGTGCTTGACTAGGACATTGAGCGGTAGTAATAAGTTCATCAGAGCTTTCCCCAAAGGCATCGTAAGTCCATCTATTAGGAGGGCAAATCTTCTGTCTCAGGCTAGAATAGATATTTTCCAATGGTTCCGGCTCACAATCTGTTCCCCAGAAACGACATCCAGGGTCTGGCTCAGGTTCCACCTCCTCCAGGCTCTCAGAAACAATCTCACTTTCTACTTCATGACTAGGAGGAGCAGGAGCTTCCACAGGATCTGGCTCCTCTAGATTGTCACTTGACTCAATCTTAAAGAGGAACTGCAGTCTGCTCAAATTGTAATAAAAGCATCTTTGCCATTCTGAAGTTTTAATAAATATGGTTATCCCCGCGCTATCAAGATATGGAAGGCGGCTAAAGTTGGAAAAACAGCTTGCACTGATTCGGGTACACACCTGACCTTCGCAAAGAATAAGTATAAATGGGTGGTGCTGCGCTAATCCTCACTAAACAAACTTGTGTCATAAGGGTGAGTATAAGTCCATAAAATAAAAACTTAATCCATAGACCAAAAAATAGGGAAAATATAAACGTGATGTAAGGCACTAGTCAGTCGGTCAAAACTATCTAGTGGAAATAATATCTTAAATGTGAAATATATATATGTGAAGAAATATACATAGTGACACATAAAATTGGCCTGTTAGCAATTTAGTAGACCTTGCAATTAAAAAACATTCTGTCATATAGTGCAATACATAAATATAAGTAATAAAAACTGTGTGCAACAAACTCACTCGTAAAAAGTGACAATGTGCAATGGGGTATTCCAATCCAATGAATACGTGCCCAATACTGGATCCAAAGTGACAGATGTGCAAAAAACGTTCATCCAAAAAATAACATAAATTGTCCCAAACAATTAAGTGCAAAGGTGCTATACACAAACGTCCCTTGGTAAAACCAAAATATGTGACAGCAACGGTTCAGCATACGGCCGTTGCAATTAAAGTGCTTAATGTGGATCACTTTGCATGTGTCTTCGTGTGCAAACACCCAAGAGGGTAGTGGCCCCTTACCTCAAGGTAATAGGGCAAGCGCATGTAGTCAGCAAGCCTTTGGGGTGTCCACCTAGGGGCTCCAACGCGTCCCTCCAGGTCCTAAATCCGGGACATGGTTCCCTCAGATGTGGTGCAGGGGGATATGTAAAGAGCAAGGAGGATCCCAATAGTGTAATACCATTTAATCAGATCGTTTTATTAAAAAATGAAGGTACTCACATAAAAGAAGTAAAAACAGTGAATTGCATCCGACGAGCGGCGAGCTCGTAAGCCTCTAACAGCGTCTGCAGCCTGTCTCGTCCCTACGCGTGACGTCACACCTGACATGACTTCATCAGGGGATCTGATTGGGTTACCATAGAGAAGAATACACATTTGAGCCCATTGGTTGATTAGGAGGAGCGGATTTGCATTTAGGTGGCGTTCTCACGTTCAGCCGTTGCCGCTGATGAAGTCCCGCCCACTTTGAGGGACGTAACGCGTACGGCATTCACGTGCTTCGATCGTGACGTCACCCACGCTCTCCGCTCGTCCATCCTGCACTGGGACATCCACTCCATCCATACCTTTATCCTTCGCACTGGGGTACAGTGCATTGCAATGTGAGTGCTTTTACTTATATCTTTTAATAAACTGGTTTAGTATCATACGGAGAGCACTAGATCCTTTCTTGAATTTTTTACATGTGATCATCTGCCTGTATGCTGACTATTGAGAGCTGACATTTCCAAGCTGCTGCTGCTGCTGTTGCTGTCTTCCTGTGGTATTGTCCCTGTGAGGGAACTGCTGTTTTTGACCTGACTGATTCACTCAGGGGTCCATCCATTGAGGTGAGCAGCTGGTGTCACTGAAGGTGGAGGTCCATGTGTGTCACTATAGTCACCTTTCATTTTTCCATGTCACCTGAATCACCGGAGGAATCACTGGATAATTGTCTACAATTGGTTCGGTATAGGAAGTATCCAGGAGTAGGGATGAGCTTCGAGTTCGAGTTGAACTCATGTTTGACTCGAACATCGGCTGTTCGCAAGTTCGCCGAACAGCGAACAATTTGGGGTGTTCGCGGCAAATTCGAATGCCGCAGAATAATCTTTAAAAGTGTATGGGAGAAATAAAAAGTGCTAATTTTAAAGGCTTATATTAATGGTATTGTCATAAAAAGTGTTTGGGGACCTGGGTCCTGCCCCAGGGGACATGGATCAATGCAAAAAAAAGTTTTAAAAACGGCCCTTTTTTCGGGAGCAGTGATTTTAATAATGCTTAAAGTGAAACAATAAAAGTGTAATATCCCTTTAAATTTCGTACCGCGGGGGTGTCTATAGTATGCCTGTAAAGGGGCACATGTTTCCCGTGTTTAGAACAGTCTGACAGCAAAATGACATTTCAAAGGAAAAAGTCATTTAAACTACTCGCGGCTATTAATGAATTGCTGGTCCGACAATACAAATTTGGCATTGATAAAAACGGCATGGGAATTCCCCACAGGGGAACCCCGAACCAAATTTTAAAAAAAAATGACGTGGGGGGTCCCCCTAAATTCCATACCAGGCCCTTCAGGTCTGGTATGGATATTAAGGGGAATCCTGGCCAAAATTAAAAAAAAAAAATGGCGGTGGGTCCCCCTCAAAATCTATACCAGACCCTTCAGGATTCAGGCATTCCCCGTGACGCCACAGGGAAGTCCCGTCAAGTCACCGTGCGACAGAGGGGGGTGGGGGTCACCGGGTGGCCCTGCCCCCCCGTTATTTAATAACCGTCAGAAGAGGAGAAGTGCCACACAGCGGGAGCCTCTTATACCATCATGGATGCGGAGCGGTCCGAAAAGAAGTTGAAGAGAAGAAGATGAAGAGAAGAAGATGAAGAGAGAAGCGTCACACAGCGGGAGCCTCCCTCCATGCCATCATGGATGCGGAGCGGCCCGAGGAGAAGAAGGGAAGAAGACGCCGATGCCGCAGAGGAAGATGCCGGATGAGAACACCGGAGGAAGAACCACAAGAACCAGAAGAAGAAGAAGAAGATGGCGGAAGAAACCGAAGGGAGATAGAAGAAAGAAGAAAGAAGAAGCATTTAAATAAAGGAATTGTCAAAAACTGTCTCTTGTCATTTTTAACATTTTTGACACTTTTTTAGTGAAATGGTACCCCCTTACCATTTCACACAGGGGGGAGGGCCAGGATCTGGGGGTCCCCTTGGTAAAGGGGGCTTCCAGATTCTGATAAGCCCCCACCCGCAGACCCCCACAACCACCGGCCAGGGTTGTGGGGATGAGGCCCTTGTCCTCATCAACATGGGCACAAGGTGTTTTGGGGGGCTACCCCAAAGCACCCTCCCAATGTTGAGGGCATGTGGCCTGGTACGGTTTAGGAGGGAGGGCCGCTCTCTCGTCCCCCCCTCTTTTCCTGCGGCCTGCCAGGTTGCGTGCTCGGATAAGGGTCTGGTATGGATTTTTAGGGGGACCCCCATGCCGTTTCTTTTTTTTATTTTGGCGCGTGGTTCCCCTTAAAATCCATACCAGACCTGAAGGGTCTGGTATAGATTTTGAGGGGGACCCCACACCATTTTTTTATTTTTTTAATTTTGGCCGGGGTTCCCTTTAATAACCATACCAGACCTGAAGGGCCTGGTATGGAATTTAGGGGGGCCCCCCACGTCATTTTTTTTTTTTTTTGGTTCGGGGTTCCCCTGTGGGGAATTCCCATGCCGTTTTTATCAATGAACTTTTATGTGTATTGTCGGACCGGCAATTCATTAATAGCCGCGAGTAGTTTTAAATGACTTTTTTTCCTTTGAGATGTCATTTTGCTGTCAGACTGTTCTAAACACGGGAAACATGCGTCCCTTTACAGGCATACTATAGAAACCCCCCAGGTATGAAATTTAAAGGGATATTACACTTTTATTGTTTCACTTTAAGCATTATTAAAATCACTGCTCCCGAAAAAACAGCCGTTTTTAAAACTTTTTTTGCATTGATCCATGTCCCCTGGGGCAGGACCCAGGTCCCCAAACACTTTTTATGACAATAACTTGCATATAAGCCTTTAAAATTAGCACTTTTGATTATTCATGTTCGTGTCCCATAGACTTTAACGGTGTTCGTGTGTTCGAACAAATTTTTTGCCTGTTCGCAAGTTCTGGTGCGAACCGAACAGGGGGTGTTCGGCTCATCCCTATCCAGGAGCAGTTGGTCCATGAAGGCTAGTTTAAATCGCTTACTCTCCTCTCTGCATGAGTCCCTCAGAAAACTGATGCATTGCCCAAAATGAAAAGCGTGGCATTGGGGAGTGAGAAGGTTTTGGGTATGGTTGAGAAATTGAGAGGGCACCCTGTTTCCACATCGCATAGAGTAGAGAACTTTGGGAGGCCTTTCCGTTGCCAGATGGAAAAGGCGTTGTGTTCCAATCTGGGAGGGAAGCTGGGGTTCCCTTGTATTGGTAGGTATCTGGACATGAAAGGGGAAAGTTTGAGGCTCTTCCTGACCTCTCGCCAGGCAATAGCAGTGTCCCGCAGTAGAAGATTATGTTGGAGTAGAGGTGGGACAGATTTCCATTTGCAGTGGAGGAGTGCTGCCAGGGAAAAGGGCTGAGCCATTACAGATTCTAAGGAGTAGTTTGAGTACCGGGAGTACTGGGATATCTAGTTGAGGCCTATCCTCAGTAGGCAAGCCAAATTATAAGCTCTGATATTTGGAAGACTGATACCCCCTTCGTGTCTAGGAAGATATAGTTTTACAAATGCTATGCGTGGTCGTTTGTTTTACCAGATGAATTTAGATATGGCCTTGTTGAGGGTTTTCGTATCTTTGTGTCGGAGGAGTAGTGGTATAGTTTGGAGTAGTAATAGTAATCGGGCAAAACTGACCATTTTCACCAGGTGGCATCTTCCCGGGAGCGAGAGGGGCAAGTCCGTCCAGTTGCCCAATTCATGAGTGATTTTTGTGATCATGGGTGGATATAGAGGAGGGTAGTTTAACTATTTTGATTCCTAAGTAGGTGATGTGGGATTTTGCGACCATGAAGGGTGAGTGGAGGGTCCAGGGTGGGTTGGAGAGAGTGCCTATGCTGAGGATTTCACTCTTACTGTAATTTATACGGAGGCTCGAACACAGCCTGAATTTATCGAAAATCGTTTTAATCGTGGACATGTCGGAGGAAGGCTCCGTGAGAATATGAGTACATCATCAGTGAAGAGTGATGTGCTCAATTCGTGGGAGCCCACCTTGATGCCATGTAGAGGGGGCCTTTGGGTTAAGTACCTGGACAGAGGTTCCAAGGCAATGTTAAAAAGAAGTGTAGATAGGGGACAGCCTTGTCTGGTGTCCTTGTGGAGGCAAAATTTGCCCGAGAGGAGACCCGCTGCCACCAGTCTGGCCTCAGGAGAAGCCTACAAGGCATCAACGAGGTGGGAGAAGGGCCCAGTAAACCCCATTTTTGACATGGCCAGAGACAACAAGTCAAAGCTGACATTATCAGAGGCTTTCTCCGCGTCCAGAGTGATGATAGCATGGTCCCACCGGATTACATTTTGCATATTCTAGAGCCATCATTACCTTTCGTATATTAAGGGTGGCTGTTCTACCTCTTACAAAGCCTGATTGGGCAGGGTGAATTAGAGAGGGCAAGATCGGCTAGTCTATTGGCTATGATTTTACAGAGGATTTTGACATCCAGATTCAACAGTGATTTGGGTCCGTAAGAACCTGGGTCTTGGGGGTCTTTACCCTTCTTGGATAATTTGATGATGGCTTGGTTTCCCGTGGGTAGATAAAGGCCGCCAGACCAAATGCCACAATATACCTTGTGTAGAGTGGGTTCTAAAATCATTTTTAAGCTCTTATAGAATTCGCCTGTGAAGCCATCGCGAACTGGGGCTTTAGAGGGTGCTAGATTGCTGATGGTAGTAGATATTTCGAAGAGGGTGATGGGTGCGTTAAGAATCTCAAGTTGGGAAGGGGTGACCATGGGCATGTCAACAGTCTTGACGAAGGATTGGGCTTTTAGTTTGTCTATGGGGTCTAGAGCATACAACGAGGTGTAATATTGTAACATGACTCTATTAATGTCCTGCTGCGTGGAGTGGGCGATGCCCGAGGTGTCTCGTAAGGAGGTTATGTGGGTTGAGCGAAAGGGGCCCTTACAGAGTCTTGCTAACAGTTTTCCTGCTTTGTTACCGAATTTATGGAGGGTGGCATCATATGTGCTTTTTTGTCAGTTTGAGGGTGTCGGCCCATGTGTCAAAGGCCCTCTTAGCTGATTGCCACTCTTTTCTATTGTCTGGTAAATCCGCGGAGTATAAAGAGCGTTGTGCCTGATGTAGTCTAGAACTGGCCAACTTGTAGTTTGCCAGAGTGTTTCTCTTGAAGGAAGCTGAATAGGAAATGACTCAACCCCTAAGAAAAGTTTTGCCAACTTCCCAAAAGAGGTTTGGGCCATCAGAGTGTGGTGCATTGGCAGTGGAGAATTCCGACCATGCCTTCTCCATGTACTGCTGAAAGTCAGCATTATTTTGGAGGTAGGAAGGGACACGCCAGATTTTGGGGTTTGGGTGAACGTCGGGGTTGTCTAGTGTCACCGACACGGGGGCCTGGTCAGAAATGGTGATATCATGGACATCTGCACTGGATATCATCAGGACAAGATTTTCTGAGCAGAGGAGGTAATCGATTCTAGTAAAAATGTTGTGCGGATTAGAGTAGAAGGTGAATTCCCTATCTGCCGGGTGTAAGAGGCGCCATACGTCTTGGAGGCAAAGGGATTCTATAGTAGATGCGAAGTGTGTCGCATCACTGGTAGCAGATGTGGTTTGTAGGCGTTTGGGAGATGATCTGTCATCTATCGAGTGTAGAATGGTGTTGAAGTCTCTGCCAATTATGTGTGGGAGGTGCGGGTGCCGGAGTAGCAATGCAGATAGTTCTCCAAAGAACTGTTTACCTGGGCTGTTGGGAGCTTATATGTTTGAGACCACAAGATCCCTTGTCCCTATTTGAAAGTGTGCGGAGAGAAGACGGCCTTGACTGTCGGAATCGACAGCCAGGACCGTACATGGGAGGTTTTTGCGTATCAAGATGAGGACCCCTGCTTTATGTCCAACGGCTTCAGAGCCGAGAACCGTGCCCACCCAAAGCTTTTTCATACAAAGGAAGTCAGGGGTGGATAGGTGAGTTTCCTGAAGTAGGGCAATGTCAGTTTTAAGTCTTTGGAGATGTCGAAGGATCTTTATTCTCTTATTAGGGGATCTGAGCCCCTTTATGTACCAGGAAAACAATTTTCATAGTGAGGGAATCGTTGAGGGGGCTTGGGCCATTGATGTACGATTATCTTGGGGTAGTGTGTGGTGAGGTGTTGTGGCTACGATTCGGGATAGTGTATAGTACTCATGGTAGATGGTTGGTGTCTGAGTGCCTGGTGGTGTGTGTGTGCCAGGGAAAAGGGGTGAGAGGGAGGAGGGGGGTGGTGCAGAGGGGTACAAACAGGAAGCAAAAACTGCAATGCAATGCAAGTTGGAAGAACTTCACTTTTTTTCCGCATGGAGTCACTGTATAGGCCAGCTCCCAGTGCAGACCCACGTATAATGGCATATTTGAGCCCATGCATCTAAGAGACAACAGGAGCAGCCGGAAAGGGTATGGGAGGAGGTGAAGGCAATAGACAGTGAAATCATGTGAGGCAATGCCTGATAACCATAGGGCTCAATAAAACAATCAGAGCATAACATTGTAACATATACAACATGAATTGGCCTACCATAAAGTTGGCGATTGTAACAGCAAAAGGAGGTAAAACATAGGTTAAAAGGGAAGTGGCCTGAGTTAACCTATGGGGTAGGTTAGTGCGCCCAGAGAGGATATAATCCTGAGTTTGCATTGACTGTGCCAGTGTGGAGTAGGGTGATGATGATCCGGGCCGGATGGCCTGAAGAGTTTTGGAGAACCTTTACGTGGGCTCCTTTGGTCCAGAGGGCGGTTAAGTGGTGCAGACCTTAAAGTGGGGCTAGGATGCGGGCCCGCATGTAGTGTACGTAGGAAGGCTGCTGCATCGGAGGGATCCTGGAAGGAGAGCTGATCAGTGTGGCGGGAAAGGCCAGGGTGAATTTTACCTGGCGTTGGTAGAGTTCCGTGCATACATGCTGGAAAGCTTTTCTCTTTTTTGATACTACAATGGAATAGTCAGCAAAGATCAGGACCCTCACACCGTCAATTTGGAGAGATCTGGATTGGAATCTGAATTTCTGTAGTATGGAGGTTTTGTCTGCATAGTTCAGATATTTGGCAATGATCGGCCGAGGAGACTTACGATCGGTATTAAAAGTCCCCATGCGGTGTGCCCGTTTCTCTGAGCAGGGACCTGAGAGGCCTAGGGCTTCAGGTATGCGTTGGCGTAGAATTCAGTGAGGCCGGCTGCTTGTAGAGATTCTGGGACACCTACAAAGCACAAATTGCTCCTTCTGGACCTATTTTCCAAATCGACCAGTTTTTGTAGAATATACCGATTAGTTTTGTCTTGGGCCTGTCCAGTGGCCTGAGCCTGGTATAGCTCTTCTTCCACATTTGATAAACGGTGCTCCACTTCGTTTAGTCTCCTAGTTCCCACCAGTTGGACCTTAATCTGCTGCATCCCTGCATGGACTGCTCTCTCCACACAGGCAGTTATTGTGGGGGCGAGGAGAGCTGCCACAACCTGAGCTATGTGCTCTATGTTATTGTCCCCATCCTGGGAAGCTGGGGAGACACCCTGAGAGGGAGGGGGGCCGAGCACCCGCTCACCTCCATGTCCGGCGCGTCCGCTAGGGGAACCGGGAAGTCCGAGACCGGGGCCTCGATTTGCGGCTGGGCCGTATGTGAACGAGCGCCGCTTTTTTCCACAAACCAGTCCATGGATGTTTGGGGGAGTCCCGAGGAGGCTGCAGGATCGCGGGGCTTGCTGGGCTGGTTTTTTATGCCAGTTTTCAGATCGCTCTGCGGGAGCTGAGGAGAAGGCAGCTAATCCATGCGGCACCAGAACCGGAAGTCCTTATCTTTCTTATAAGCAGTCTTCAAGTTTTTCTGAAGTCTATTGATGTATCCTCGGTAAGAGGCTTGATATGTGTGATCTAAGGACGTTCCAAAAGCTAGATCCATCGGCAAACAAGCTTTCCTCCCAAACATCAACTGGTAAGGGGAGTATCCAGTAGAGTCATTCACTGTGCTATTTTAAGCATGTGAACTACTGCAGCGATGTAGTAACCCTAATGTTGCTTCTTCTTCAAAGGAAGGGTCCCTAGTAGGGATGAGCCCGATGTTCGAGTTGAACGTAAAGTTTGACTCGAACATCCGGTGTTCGCCTGTTCGCCGAATAGCGAACAATTTGGGGTGTTCGTGGCAAATTTGAAAGCCGCTGAACACCCTTTAAAAGTCTATGGGAGAAATCAAAAGTGCTAATTTTAAAGGCTTATATGCATGGTATTGTCATAAAAAGTGTTTGGGGACCTGGGTCCTGCCCCAGGGGACATGTATCAATGCAAAAAAAAGTTTTAAAAACAGCCGTTTTTTCAGGAGTAGTGATTTTAATAATGCTTAAAGTGAAACAATAAAAGTGAAATATTCTTTTAAATTTCGTACCAGGGGGTATATAGTATGCCTGTAAAGTGGCGCATTTTTCCCGTGTTTAGAAGAGTCCCTGCACAAAATGACATTTCTAAAGGAAAAAAAGTAATTTAAAAGTACTCGTGGCTATAATGAATTGTCGGGTCCCAGCAATACAGATAAAAGTCATTGAAAAAAACGGCATGGGATCCCCCCAGTCCATTACCAGGCCCTTTGGCCTGGTAATGGACTATTATGAATATTAAGGGGAACCCCGAAGCAAAATTTAAAAAAAAATTGCGTGGGGGTCCCCCCAAATTTCATACCAGGCCCTTCAGGTCTGGTATGGATATTAAGGGGAACCCTGTGCCGAATTAAAAAAAAAATGGTGTGGGGGTCCCCCCAAAAATCCATACCAGACCCTTATCCGAGTACGCAACCTGGCAGGCCGCAGGAAAAGAGGGGGATGAGAGAGCGCCCCCCCCTTCTGAACCGTACCAGGTCACATGCCCTCAACATGGGGAGGGTGCTTTGGGATAGCCCCCCCAAAGCAAATTGTCCTTGCCCGGTGGTTGTGGGGGTCTGCGGGCGGGGGGCTTATCGGAATCTGGAAGCCCCCTTTAACAAGGGACCCGCAGATCCTAGCCCCCCCTGTGTGAAATGGTAACAGGTACATTGTACCCTACCATTTCACAAAAAATGTATCAAAATGTTAAAAAACCACAAGACACACCTTGGGACAAGTCCTTTATTAAAAAATAAAAAAATAAAAATGTCCCACGAAGTCCATTCATCTTCTTCTCTCGCTCCGCCGACGGACTGAAAAATAAAAAAGATTCGCATCCTCGCAGGTGACAGTTCTTTTATAACTGAGGGCGGGGCCACTCAGTGACATACCTGGGTGACCCTGCCCCCCTCTGACACACGGGGACTTCCCCGTGGCTTTCCCGGGGCATCAGAGGGGGCAGCCCATCCGGTTACGTAAACAAACAATAGCACAGTAAATGACTATACTGGATACTGCCCTTACCCTGGATTCTCTGTACCCCCCACCCGGGGATGTCTCCTTACCCCACTTCCCTGACAACTGGGGAAAAGACACACCTTCCCCCAACACCTGCCAACACTGACAGAGAAACCTTCAGAAATTGCTAAAACAATTTCCTTAACACCTCCTCGTGGGGCCCCTGAAGGGCTGCAGGCTCCAGATTTTATGTTGCGTGGCTTTGCCCTCCCAGATCTAAGTTGCCCCCCCCCAAAGCCCCCTGACCACCCCCTCCACCCTGTATGCTATGCCCGGCTGCTGAGCTCCTTTTCCATTACAGCACTCTATACTGTTCCTCCTCCGCAGGGCTGAAATCACATTCCTTTACAACACAGCCAGTTAGCCATGATCTGTACAGGGTATATCTGCCTACTGCAGTGATGGCGAACCTTTTTGAGCCCGAGTGCCCAAACAGCGACACAAAACCAACTTATTTATTTCAAAGTGGCAACATGGAATTAAACCTACTAGCGGCTCTGTACAGAGGATGGGACTGATCATCCCTCTGAATGAGCCCTAAGAGACCAAAAATGTACGATTCTGCCCAGAAAAAACCTTTTCTGCTTTTTCAAAGGAGTGCGTTACGCTCAGAATACAGGGATCAGAGATGCGTTGTGCTCAGAATACAGGGATCAGACATGCGTTGTGCTCAGAATACAGGGATCAGAGATGCGTTGTGCTCAGAATACAGGGATCAGAGATGCGTTGTGCTCAGAATACAGGGATCAGACATGTGTTGTGCTCAGAATACAGGGATCAGACATGCGTTGTGTTTAGAATACAGGGATCAGACATGCGTTGTGCTCAGAATACAGGGATCAGACATGCGTTGTGCTCAGAATACAGGGATCAGAGATGCGTTGTGCTCAGAATACAGGGATCAGACATGCGTTGTGCTCAGAATACAGGGATCAGAGATGCATTGTGCTCAGAATACAGGGATCAGAGATGCATTGTGCTCAGAATACAGGGATTAGACATGCGTTGTGCTCAGAATACAGGGATCAGACATGCGTTGTGCTCAGAATACAGGGATCAGACATGCGTTGTGCTCAGAATACAGGGATCAGACATGCGTTGTGCTCAGAATACATGGATCGGGGGGTGATGTGAAGGCCAGTAGAGGACACTGCTATGGGGATGGCCCTTCCTAAAGCAGTGTCCTCTGGCCCCTTCACATACCCACCACATACACAGCAGTGTCCTCTGCGCCCCCCTCCCTTTCCCCCATAGCACTGTCCTACCTGTGTATGTGCAGAGTCCTCCACATTGTCATGCTTTAGCGCCCTCCGCCTGAGCCCCTGCATAGGAAGCCACTCTCCTATTGGCCTCAAGGTCCAGGAAGGGAGGAGTAATTCTTCTCTTCCTCTGTATCGCGGCGCTGCTTACAGAGGCAGACACTCCATGTCCCTCCCACTGGGCTGCCCTCAATGCATGCAGGGAGGGTTTTGCTCACATCTGCTGCCCCGCTGCCTGATCAAATACACTGATGATAAGAAGCCAGCCAACTCCTCCGCCCCTGCACCGCCAGTGCAAGAGGCTACCTTGCTGCGGGGATTCCCTCCCCTATCCTGGCGGCGCACTGAGTGCCCACAGAGAGGGCTCGGCATGCCAGCTGTGGCACGCGTGCCATAGGTTCGCCATCACTGGCCTACTGCAACTACACTACCGTTCCGACCAGAGAATTTCACAGGTCAGAAGGGCAACATAAAAGCCAAATACACCCTGTGAAGACTGACAGACTGTGTGTAAAGGAATGTGATTTCAGCCCTGTGTAGTGTGTGTGTGTGTGTGTGGGGGGGGGGGGCTGTATACAGTGCTGGGATGGGAAAGGAGCTCTGCCAAGTGACCTGCCAGGGGTCCCTGTTCTTTGATTCTCCAGCGGTGATCCCTGTCCTCTGATTCTCCAGCGGTAATCCATGTCCTCTGATGTAAAGAGGAACTCTGGGAACTCAAAACCCTTAAGCCACTTTGAGTATCTTGGCGTGCGGTGGACTTATCTTCACATTGGAATTAGTGGGGGGAGGGCCATGTCAACTTTTGCATCGGGGACCACAAGCTTCAAGCTACACCTCTGCCATTGCTCCTTCCTTAATATTAAACACAGTAGAAGGGGAATGCTAGTCAGGGTTTTTAAGTAAAAATATAAGCAGCAATTTTTGAAATATGTATTTAAGTTATGCTATGTGAATAGGAACATTATATATATATATATATATATATATATATATATATATATATATATATACACTACCGTTCAAAAGTTTGGGGTCACATTGAAATGTCCTTATTTTTGAAGGAAAAGCACTGTACTTTTAAATGAAGCTAACTTTAAACTAGTCCTAACTTTTAACAAATATACTCTATACATTGCTAATGTGGTAAATGACTATTCTAACTGCAAATGTCTAGTTTTTGGTGCAATATCTACATAGGTGTATAGAGGCCCATTTCCAGCAACTATCACTCCAGTGTTCTAATGATACAATGTGTTTGCTCATTGGCTCAGAAGGCTAATTGATGATTAGCAAACCCTTGTGCAATCATGTTCACACATCTAAAAACAGTCTAGCTCCTTCCAGAAGCTACAAAACTGACCTTCCTGTGAGCAGATTGAGTTTCTGGAGCATCACATTTGTGGGGTCAATTAAACGCTCAAAATGGCCAGAAAAAGAGAACTTTCATCTGAAACTCGACAGTCTATTCTTGTTCTTAGAAATGAAGGCTATTCCATGCGAGAAATTGCAAAGAAATTGAAGATTTCCTACAACGGTGTGTACTACTCCCTTCAGAGGACAGCACAAACAGGCTCTAACCAGAGTAGAAAAAGAAGTGGGAGGCCGCGTTGCACAACTAAGCAAGAAGATAAGCACATTAGAGTCTCTAGTTTGAGAAACAGACCCCTCACAGGTCCCCAACTGGCATCTTCATTAAACAGTACCCGCAAAACACCAGTGTCAACATCTACAGTGAAGAGGCGGCTGCGGGATTTTGGGCTTCAGGGCAGAGTGGCAAAGAAAAAGCCATATCTGAGACTGGCCAATAAAAGAAAAAGATTAAGATGGGCAAAAGAACACAGACATTGGACAGAGGAAGACTGGAAAAAAGTGTTGTGGACGGATGAATCCAAGTTTGAGGTGTTTGGATCACAAAGAAGAACGTTTGTGAGACGCAGAACAAATGAAAAGATGCTGGAAGAATGCCTGACGCCATCTGTTAAGCATGGTGGAGGTAATGTGATGGTCTGGAGTTGCTTTGGTGCTGGTAAGGTGGGAGCTTTGTACAGGGTAAAAGGGATTCTGAATAAGGAAGGCTATCACTCCATTTTGCAACGCCATGCCATACCCAGTGGACAGCGCTTGATTGGAGCCAATTTCATCCTACAACAGGACAATGACCCTAAACGCACCTCCAAATTGTGCAAGAACTATTTACAGCAGAAGCAGGCAGCTGGTATTCTATCGGTAATGGAGTGGCCAGCACAGTCACCAGATCTGAACCCCATTGAGCTGTTGTGGGAGCAGCTTGACCGTATGGTACGCCAGAAGTGCCCATCCAACCAATCCAACATGTGGGAGCTGCTTCTAGAAGCGTGGGGTGCAATTTCTCCAGCTTACCTCAATAAATTAACAGCTAGAATGCAAAAGGTGTGCAATGCTGTAATTGCTGCAAAAGGAGGATTCTTTGATGAAAGCAAAGTTTGATGTAAAAACAATGTTATTTCAAATACAAATCATTATTTCTAACCTTGTCAATGTCTTGACTCTATTTTCTATTCATTTCACAACGTATGGTGGTGAATAAGTGTGACTTTTCATGGAAAACACAAAATTGTTTGGGTGACCCCAAACTTTTGAACGGTAGTGTATATATATATATATATAAAATAGGCGTTAACTTCATGTGGCTGCATACTGTAAATAGAAACACATTTTCAAATCATGTGGCCTGACTCTACTCCATTGGACAACAGCAAAAAAATATAAGGTTTTACTTCCCTAGTCTATAAAAAAAATGCTCAATTCCACTTTATTTTCCATATGGCTAGTGTAAAGTAAGTTTCTGATGGCTGATCAGAATAATATTCATTTTTCTAACTTTGTAGTTCAAAGTGTTCGTTGTGTTCTGATATCTTTGTCTTGTGGCTTGGATGCTCAACATTGTTAAAAAGCATGAGTGATGGACACCAAGTGAAATCAAAGTAGAGGCTTCAAAACTCATGTGACATCTGTAGTAATTATGAAAACATTCCTGAATGCCTAGGGCTATGTGTAAACCTGTAAAGGGGGATGTTAACAGTTCTTAAAAAGTGTCTTTTGTGTGCTGCTTTTTATACTGCTATCATTTAACTACTTAATTTTTTTATGCTTGGGTAGCTGCTGTGATGAGCACTGCATGACAGCCCTTGGCACTTTCTTGTTCCTCGACATGACTATTCTCAGTGGCTGCTGAGATGAGAGTTTGTCAAACGCGTGGAAAGCCAGACAGATGTGAGATGCATGCTGTGCCGTGAGGTCAGTCCCGGGCATGTCCTGCTAAAACGTTGTCATACCTTTTTTAAAGAGGAACTTCAAGCACCATTTAATGTAGTGGTGTATTCCTAAAACAATACATGTATGTGTAGCACCCTTGTCCTTAACAGGGCTGCCAATAAATGTAGCTGTGCTAGGTGGTAGCTAGCCTGGCTAATTTGTAGTCTTAGAGATCAAATGGGTTTCCTCCTAAGCCTGTTCAGCTGTAGTTTCTCCCTTTTGTCAATAGGTGGCCATGTTACCCTTGGCATTTGTGTGATGAATTACAGTGGGTCTATGTTAAGGATATGTATACTTTTCTCAGCCAATCAAACTAGTCGCTGAGCATGCTAGGAAAGGGTATTTATTTGGAAGTCAGGTGATCTGGGTCTTTTCCATCCAGACTGCAGTCTAGGTGGTTGTGTGAGGATCAGCTGCTGTGGTGTGGGCCTGAAGCCTGAGGCCTAGCCATGTGTTCAGAGACTCTGCCGGAGAAAGCCTGGTCAATGCCTGGAGGCATGGGAGAGGAAGTTGCCAGAGAGTCAACACCTCTGGTTGCCTGTGGAATTTTGAGAGGGATGGAGTGCTGAAGAAATACCAGAGGAGGCGCCTCATGAGCCTGTGACTATGAAGTTGCTGGTAGCTTCAGGAGAGAACCCTTCCAAGGAAACTATGTGCAATGCTGTGAGTTGAGTTTTGTTGCTATAGGAGACAGTGGAAGTGCAGATTACTGGTTTCAGCTTAAAGGCCCTTTTTTTTTTACTGCTGTCTGCCTTTTTATACATTTTTGTCTTATGCCCTGTACACACGACCGGTTTTCCCCGTCGGTATAAACTCTGAAGGTTTTTCCGAAGGAGTTCCGACGGAATTCTGCTCAAGTTGTCTTGCATACACATGGTCACACCAAATTCCAACCATCCAGAAAGCGGTGATGTACAACACATAGGACGGGACTAGAAAATGCTTCAGAGCATGTGTACTTTTTGGTACGTCGGAACAGCATACAGACGAGCGGTTTTCCCGACAGGAATTGGTTCCGTCGGAAAAATTTATGTTCTCTTTCTAGGTCCGTCAGAATTTTCGACGTAAAAAGTCCGATGCTGCATACACACGATCGGAATATACGATGAAAAGCTCCCGTCGGACTTTTTCTGTCGGACATTCCGCTCGTGTGTACACGGCATAAGAAGTCTGCTGGTCTGCTATTGTATTTGACTAAGGGTGTCCTGTGCCCTACCTCTCTCTCCCACATTTTCCTGTTAAGAGAAATAAACCTCTTTGTTCATTCCTAAAAGTGACTGGCACCCATTTTTCTACCTTGCACACCACCCACCATGCCTAATAACCTGCACCCTGAGGAGGAATGTTGGCCTTTCCTGTCTCTGGGGGTCACCATCAGGCCTATGGAGGTCGTGGAGGGCGCTACATATGTTTTAATACAACTTGCATAAGTACCTTAAAGAGGAACTAAACCCCCCTATCATTTTCAGTCAAGGAAGCTGCCATCTTGGCCTCTGGTTTTCCTCAACTGCCATGGTGCTGCACATGGGATCAGTTTGGTTGAGAGCACAACCAATGTGACAGTAACATTCCCAGCACATGCCAGGAATGTAACTGTTTTTTTAAACTGTTAAATTAATGGGTATAGTTCCTCTTTAAATGGAACTATGCTGCATCTGAGCACCACAAACCAAAAACACTATTTATTTGTTTTTAATATTCAAAGAAAACTTACCCATCCATCCATGTCCCCTTGCTTTATTTTGCTGTGAAATCACTTTGAAAAACTCATCTTAGCATTTCTGACTGTCGCCGTCTTGAGTATGGGCAGACGAATCATGTAGAAGTTACTTCCTAGAATCAAATGTATCTGGCCTTAGCTCAGGTGTGTGCAGGCAGGAAGGCTTGGAAACCAGGAGGTAACTGAAGAAATGTAAAAAAAAAAAAAAAAAGTTTAAAACAAGTAAATATGATATACTTTCCTATCTATTTCCTAATGCTAGCACTAGCAGCATAAGGATTCCAAATAGTCAATGCTGACTGAGAGAGTGAAGTTCTGCTTTAATCTGTCTAGATCAGGGGTCTCAAACTGGCGGCCCTCCAGCTGTTGCAAAACTACAAGTCCCATGAGGCATTGCAAGGCTGACTGTTAAAAGGATGACTCCCAGAGGCAGAGACATGATGAGACTTGTAGTTTCGCAACAGCTGGAGGGCCTCCAGTTTGAGACCCCTGGTCTAGATAGACTTTGTCATCTCTTCTACAATAACATTCAGAGAGGGATAGGGGAAGTCTGCACTAGGTGGCAATCAGGCTCTGCTGCATGCATACAGTGGGGAAAATAATTATTTAATCCCCTGCAGATTTTGTAAGTTTGCCCACTTACAAAAGAAATGAAGGGTCTATCATTTTTATCATAGGTGTATTTTAATTGATAGAGACATAATATTAACCAAAAGTCCAGGAAAAACATATAAATTACAATGTGCCATTATGATATCTGTGTGTATTGATTACATATATATATATATATATATATATATATATATATATATATATATATATATATATATATATACACCAGTTGTGTGCCACATGCTTCATTTAAAGTCCCAAACTCCTTCCTTTTTAGTCTCATATACAGGGATGGAGGCGTATGACTACAGTATGTCATATGCTTCATTTAAAGTCCTAAAACCCCCTTTTACCCATCTTCTGCCTTCTTACCTACTTAAAAACCTGCTGGACTGTACTTGCTGATGCTAATTATGGCCAGAATAAATGCAAAGCTCATATCTACTGTACTGTCTGTACCCTACAGACAACTCATCACTGACATTTGGCTACTTACTAAAATTGACCAAAACGCATTATGGTTCAGCTGTCAATAGCAATCAGCCTGACTTCCAATTCAATAGATTATCATAAATATAAAATGATTCCTGATTATTATGGACCATTGCATATTGTTTTATTTCAGTTTATTCAAAAAGTGGAATGATAAATTATTAACATGGCAAAGAGCAATTTTGTACAATAATTTCCAGATAACAATGCCAAACAAGCATTCCTTATTAACTAAAGGAGTGCTTTACTTTTACCAGTGGAAACCTTTAGGCCGATAATCAAAGGTTTACAAAATGATGTCTTTTTCCTTTACATGTTTTTTTTTCTTTACAAAACCTCTTCAAAGTAACTCTGGAAAGAAGGAGTTGTAAAGGTAGAAGGTTTTTTATTTTAATGCATTTTATGCATTAAGATAAAAAACCTTCTGTGTGTAGCAGCCCCCCAGCACCCCCCAATTACCTACCTGAGCTCCTTCTCTCTCCAGCGATGTCCACGATCCCCTCAGCCATCCAGTACACTTCTCCTGATTGGCTGCGACAGATCAGCTGAGCTATTTCCCCCCGCGGCTGTCAATCAGAGTCAGTCAGTCATTCAGGGGAGAGAGGGGGGGGGGGGCAGATTGGGGCTCCGTGTGTGAATGGATACACAGAGCTCTGATTCAGCTTGGGTGACCCCTGTATCAAGCTGCTAGCTGAGGGGCACTCAAAGGGGAGAGGGACTAGGAGCAGCAAAGAGGGACCTGAGAAGAGGAGGATCCGGGCTGCTCTATGCAAAACCAACTGCACAGAGGAGGTAAGTATAACATGTTTGTTATTTTTATTTATTTTTTAACCACTTAAGGACCGAGCCTCATTTTGAGATTTGATGTTTACAAGTTAAAAACTGTTTTGTTTGTTAGAAAATTACTTAGAACCCCCAAACATTATATATTTTTTTTCTAACTCCCTAGAGAATAAAATGGCGGTTGTTGCAATACTTTCTGTCACACCGTATTTGCGCAGCGGTCTTACAAGCACACTTTTTATGGAAAAAATACACTTTTTTGAATTAAAAAATAAGACAACAGTAAAGTTAGCCCAATTTTTTTTAGATTGTGAAAGATAATGTTACGCTGAGTGAATGGAAACCCAACATGTCACGCTCCAAAATTGCGCCCGCTCGTGGAATGGCGACAAACTTTTACCTTTAAAAACCTTTCTCCATAGGCGATGCTTAAAAAATTCTACAGGTTGTATGTTTTGAGTTACAGAGGAGGTCTAGTGCTAAAAGTGTTGCTCTCGCTCTAACGATCGCGGTGATACACATGTATGATTTGAACACCGTTTTCATATGCGGGCGCTGCTCACGTATGTGTTCACTTCTGCGCGCAAGCTCGGCGGGACGGCGCGCGTTAAAAAAATTACTTTTTTTTTCTTCACCTCCCTGTTATTCTAAGACACAGACTGGAGGGGTGTGACACATCCTGTGACTGGCAGAAACCCGCTCACACCATGTTATTGCCACAAAATAATAAAGATTTTATTTCAAGTATCTATTTGTATGACAATTTAAAACAGTTTATTGACATTCATTATTTATTTTTACTCTGTATTCCAAAGGCTGTTAGAGCTAGAAGAGCTAGAAGCTCCTCCTGCCACTGTTTCCCTGCAAACCGGCTGGGAAAGAGCTGGGTCATGTGACAGCTATATCACTTAAGAAAAAAGGTATTTAGATTTTTTATTAAAATAATTACAGTGCCATCCAGGGTCGGGACAAGGGGTGGGCAGGAGGGGAAATTGCCCTAGGCACAGTGAAGCAAAGGGGCATAAAATGGGGGCAGGGTGGTACACATATTCTACAGAATATATTAATAATGGGGAGGGGTGCAATTCTGCATCCTTGCCCTGGGGGCTAGATGACCCTGTCCTGGTACTGGTGCCATCGTCTACATACAGAAAGAGAAGAGATCATGCAAATTAAACAGTGTGTGTTTAGTATCACTTTAAGTGCTCCACCTTCGCTCATGTACAGTAAGTAGGAAAACCGGCCTGTGTGCAAATGTGCCGAAGATCTCTGCTGGGTCCCAAATGCTGGGCAGAGCACTTCAGCACATCTGTGCATGTCAGGGTTGTCAACCTCCCGAAGAATTTGTTACTGAAAAAACATGGAAAATTTACTGACTGAGCAAATTTTTTACTGGCAACCTGAAAAATTGCAGAACTCCTATTGAAAACTAACACAGTGAATATTTTAACAGTATAAACATGATAGGGAAACACTGACAATACCCATAACAAAGTAATTTGCTTGATTACACTTAAAAAGTCAACACAGCATGAAAATATCACCCCCCGATATTTACTGACAGTTGTAAAAAAAAAAATCACAGATTTTTACAAACTGTCAGTAAATTTACTGGCGGTTGGCAACCCTGGTGCATGTGCAGATTCTAGTGCCTAGGTGAGAAAGGAAGATGTGCTGCCTTGCAGCAAAAAAAAGTAAATGGTACTTAACCGCTTCAGCTCCGGAAGATTTTACCCCCTTCCTGACCAGAACACTTTTGCGATTCGGCACTGCGTCACTTTAACTGACAATTGCCATGGAAGTGGGAGTGGGTAATGTCTAATAAATACATCTAAAAAAAAAAAAAAAGTGCCAAAAATGTTAAAGATTGGGGGGAGGATTAGAAAAAGCGGAACTTCCCTTTTACGCAATATGCAATTGTGGGAGAGGAAAGGGGCTGGAGGTGTGAAGGCCCTTTTTAACCACTTGACGACCGCCTCACGCCGATGTACGTCGGCAAAGTGGCACGGACAGGCAAAATCACGTACAGTGTACGTGATTTGCCTTCCGCGGGTGGGGGGTCCGATCGGACCCCCCCCCGGTGCCCGAGGCGGTCGTCTTTTGTCCAGCGGCGATCGGTGATGAGGGGGAGACCATCCGTTCGTGGCCCCCCCCTCGCGATCGCCGCCGGCCAATGAGAATCTTCCTTTGCTGCTGTATGCTAAACAGCAGCAAAGGAAATGATGTCATCTCCCCTCGGGTCGGTATTTTCCGTTCCGGCCCGAGGAGAGAAGACATCAATGTGAGTGCACCAACACACACACACACAGTAGAACATGCCAGGCACACAAAACACCCCGATCCCCCCCCCGATCGCCCCCCGATCCCCCCCCAATCACCCCCCCCCCCCTGTCACAAACTGACACCAGCAGTTTTTTTTTTTTTTTTTTTTTTTTTTTTTCTGATTACTGCATGGTGTCAGTTTGTGACAGTTACAGTGTTGGGACAGATACTGTTACCCCCCTGTAGGTCTAGGGTACCCCCCTAACCCCCCCCTAATAAAGTTTTAACCCCTTGATCACCCCCCCTCACCAGTGTCACTAAGCGATCATTTTTCTGATCGCTGTATTAGTGTCGCTGGTGACGCTAGTTAGTGAGGTAAATATTTAGGTTCGCCGTCAGCGTTTTATAGCGTCAGGGACCCCCCTATACTATCTGATAAATGTTTTAACCCCTTGATTGCCCCCTAGTTAACCCTTTCACCACTGATCACCGTATAACCGTTACGGTTAACGCTGGTTAGTTTGTTTATTTTTTATAGTGTCAGGGCACCCGCCGTTTATTACCGAATAAAGGTTTAGCCCCCCGATCGCCCGGCGGTGATATGCGTCGCCCCAGGCAGCGTCAGATTAGCGCCAGTACCGCTAACACTGACGCACGCAGCATGCGCCTCCCTTAGTGGTATAGTATCTGATCGGATCAATATCTGATCCGATCAGATACTATACTAGCGTCCCCAGCAGTTTAGGGTTCCCAAAAACGCAGTGTTAGCGGGATCAGCCCAGATACCTGCTAGCACCTGCGTTTTGCGCCTCCGCCCAGCCCACCCAAGTGCAGTATCGATCGATCACTGTCACTTACAAAACACTAAACGCATAACTGCAGCGTTCGCAGAGTCAGGCCTGATCCCTGCGATCGCTAACAGTTTTTTTGGTAGCATTTTGGTGAACTGGCAAGCACCAGCCCCAGGCGTCAGGTTAGCGCCAGTACCGCTAACACCCACGCACGCAGCATACGCCTCCCTTAGTGGTATAGTATCTGAACGGATCAATATCTGATCCGATCAGATCTATACTAGCGTCCCCAGCAGTTTAGGGTTCCCAAAAACGCAGTGTTAGCGGGATCAGCCCAGATACCTGCTAGCACCTGCGTTTTGCGCCTCCGCCCGGCCCAGCCCACCCAAGTGCAGTATCGATCGATCACTGACACTTACAAAACACTAAACGCATAACTGCAGCGTTCGCAGAGTCATGCCTGATCCCTGCGATCGCTAACAGTTTTTTTGGTAGTATTTTGGTGAACTGGCAAGCACCAGCCCCAGGCAGCGTCAGATTAGCGCCAGTACCGCTAACACCCACGCACGCACCGTACACCACCCTTAGTGGTATAGTATCTGATCGCATCAATATCTGATCCGATCAGATCTATACTAGCGTCACCAGCAGTTTAGGGTTCCCAAAAACGCAGTGTTAGCGGGATCAGCCCAGATACCTGCTAGCACCTGCGTTTTGCCCCTCCGCCCGGCCCAGCCCACCCAAGTGCAGTATCGATCGATCACTGTCACTTACAAAACACTAAAAGCATAACTGCAGCGTTCGCAGAGTCAGGCCTGATCCCTGCGATCGCTAACAGTTTTTTGGTAGCGTTTTGGTGAACTGGCAAGCGCCAGCGGCCTAGTACACCCCGGTCGTAGTCAAACCAGCACTGCAGTAACACGTGGTGACGTGGCGAGTCCCATAAGTGCAGTTCAAGCTGGCGAGATGGCAAGCACAAGTAGTGTCCCGCTGCCACCAGAAAGACAAACACAGGCCCGTCGTGCCCATAATGCCCTTCCTGCTGCATTCGCCAATCCTAATTGGGAACCCACCGCTTCTGCAGCGCCCGTACTTCCCCCATTCACATCCCCAACCAAATGCAGTCGGCTGCATGAGAGGCATTTTTATGTCCTCCCGAGTACCCCTACCCAGCGAACGCCCCCAAAAAGATGTTGTGTCTGCAGCTAGCGCGGATATAGGCGTGACACCCGCTATTATTGTCCCTCCTGTCCTGACAATCCTGGTCTTTGCATTGGTGAATGTTTTGAACGCTACCATTCACTAGTTGAGTATTAGCGTAGGGTACAGCATTGCACAGACTAGGCGCACTTTCACAGGGTCTCCCAAGATGCCATCGCATTTTGAGAGACCCGAACCTGGAACCGGGTACCGTTATAAAAGTTAGTTACAAAAAAAGTGTAAAAAAAAAAAAAATATGAAATAAAAAAAAATAGTTGTTTTATTGTTCTCTCTCTCTCTATTCTCTCTCTCTATTGTTCTGCTCTTTTTTACTGTATTCTATTCTGCAATGTTTTATTGTTATTGTTATTATGTTTTATCATGTTTGTTTTTCAGGTGTGTAATTATTTACACTTTACTGTGCTTTATTGTTAACCATTGTTAACCATTTTTTTGTCTTCAGGTACGCCATTCACGACTTTGAGTGGTTATACCAGAATGATGCCTGCAGGTTTAGGTATCATCTTGGTATCATTCTTTTCAGCCAGCGGTCGGCTTTCATGTAAAAGCAATCCTAGCGGCTAATTAGCCTCTAGACTGCTTTTACAAGCCGTGGGAGGGAATGCCCCCCCCCCCCACCGTCTTCCGTGTTTTTCTCTGGCTCTCCTGTCTCAACAGGGAACCTGAGAATGCAGCCGGTGATTCAGCCAGCTGACCATAGAGCTGATCAGAGACCAGAGTGGCTCCAAACATCTCTATGGCCTAAGAAACCGGAAGCTACGAGTATTTCATGACTTAGATTTCGCCGGATGTAAATAGCGCCATTGGGAAATTGGGGAAGCATTTTATCACACCGATCTTGGTGTGGTCAGATGCTTTGAGGGCAGAGGAGAGATCTAGGGTCTAATAGACCACAATTTTTTCAAAAAAGAGTACCTGTCACTACCTATTGCTATCATAGGGGATATTTACATTCCCCGAGATAACAATAAAAATGATTAAAAAAAAAAATATGAAAGGAACAGTTTAAAAGTAAGATTAAAAAAGCAAAAAAATAATAAAGAAAAAAAAAACAAAAAAAAAAACACCCCTGTCGCCCCCTGCTCTCGCGCTAAGGCGAACGCAAGCGGCGGTCTGTCGTCAAACGTAAACAGCAATTGCACCATGCATGTGAGGTATCACCGCGAAGGCCAGATCGAGTGCAGTAATTTTTCCAGTAGACCTCCTCTGTAAATCTAAAGTGGTAACCTGTAAAGGCTTTTGAAGGCTTTTAAACATGTATTTATTTTGTTGCCACTGCACGTTTGTGCGCAATTTTAAAGCATGTCATGTTTGGTATCCATGTACTCGGCCTAAGATCATCTTTTTTATTTCATCAAACATTTGGGCAATATAGCGTGTTTTAGTGCATTAAAATTAAAAAAAGTGTGTTTTTTCCCCAAAAAATGCGTTTGAAAAATCGCTGCGCAATTACTGTGTGAAAAAAAAAAATGAAACACCCACCATTTTAATCTGTAGGGCATTTGCTTTAAAAAAATATATAATGTTTGGGGGTTCAAAGTAATTTTTTTGCAAAAAAAAAAAACTTTTTCATGTAAACAATAAGTGTCAGAAAGGGCTTTGTCTTCAGGTGGTTAGAAGAGTGGGTGATGTGTGACATAAGCTTCTAAATGTTGTGCATAAAATGCCAGGACAGTTCAAAACCCCCCCAAATGACCCCATTTTGGAAAGTAGACACCCCAAGCTATTTGCTGAGAGGCATGTCGAGTCCATGGAATATTTTATATTGCGACACAAGTTGCGGGAAAGAGACAAATTTTTTTTTTTTTTTTTTTTTTTTGCACAAAGTTGTCACTAAATGATATATTGCTCAAACATGCCATGGAAATATGTGAAATTACACCCCAAAATACATTCTGCTGCTTCTCCTGAGTACGGGGATACCACATGCGTGAGACTTTTTGGGAGCCTAGCCGCGTACGGGACCCCGAAAACCAAGCACCGCCTTCAGGCTTTCTAAGGGCGTGAATTTTTGATTTCACTCTTCACTGCCTATCACAGTTTCGGAGGCCATGGAATGCCCAGGTGGCACAAAACCCCCCCAAATGACCCCATTTTGGAAAGTAGACACCCCAAGCTATTTGCTGAGAGGTATAGTGAGTATTTTGCAGACCTCACTTTTTGTCACAAAGTTTTGAAAATTGAAAAAAGAAAAAAAAAAATGTTTTTTCTTGTCTTTCTTCATTTTCAAAAACAAATGAGAGCTGCAAAATACTCACCATGCCTTTCAGCAAATAGCTTGGGGTGTCTACTTTCCAAAATGGGGTCATTTGGGGGGGTTTTGTGCCACCTGGGCATTCCATGGCCTCCGAAACTGTGATAGGCAGTAAAGAGTGAAATCAAAAATTTTCACCCTTAGAAATCCTGAAGGCAGTGATTGGTTTTCGGGGTCCAGTACGCGGCTAGGCTCCCAAAAAGTCCCACACATGTGGTATCCCCATACTCAGGAGAAGCAGCTAAATGTATTTTGGGGTGCAATTCCACATATGCCCATGGCCTGTGTGAGCAATATATCATTTAGTGACAACTTTATGAAAAAAAAAAAAAAATAAAAATAAAAGTGTCACTTTCCCGCAACTTGTGTCAAAATATAAAATATTCCATGGACTCAATATGCCTCTCAGCAAATAGCTTGGGGTGTCTACTTTCCAAAATGGGGTCATTTTGGGGGGTTTTGTGCCATCTTGGCATTCCATGGCCTCCGAAACTGTGATAGGCAGTGAAGAGTGAAAGCAAAAATTTACACCCTTAGAAATCCTGAAGGCGGTGATTGGTTTTCGGGGCCCCGTACGCGGCTAGGCTCCCAAAAAGTCCCACACATGTGGTATCCCCATACTCAGGAGAAGCAGCTAAATGTATTTTGGGGTGCAATTCCACATAGGCCCATGGCCTGTGTGAGCAATATATCATTTAGTGACCACTTTTTGTAAATATTTTTTTTTTTTTTTTTTTTTGTCATTTTTCAATCACTTGGGACAAAAAAAATAAATATTCAATGGGTTCAACATGCCTCTCAGCAATTTCCTTGGGGTGTCTACTTTCCAAAATGGGGTCATTTGGGGGGCTTTTGTACTGCCCTGCCATTTTAGCACCTCAAGAAATGACATAGGCAGTCATAAACTAAAAGCTGTGTAAATTCCAGAAAATGTACCCTAGTTTGTAGACGCTATAACTTTTGCGCAAACCAATAAATATACGCTTATTGACATTTTTTTTACCAAAGACATGTGGCCGAATACATTTTGGCCTAAATGTATGACTAAAATTTAGTTTATTGGATTTTTTTTAGAACAAAAAGTAGAAAATATCATTTTTTTTCAAAATTTTCGGTCTTTTTCCGTTTATAGCGCAAAAAATAAAAACCGCAGAGGTGATCAAATACCATCAAAAGAAAGCTCTATTTGTGGGAAGAAAAGGACGCAAATTTCGTTTGGGTACAGCATTGCATGACCGCGCAATTAGCAGTTAAAGCGACGCAGTGCCAAATTGGAAAAAGACCTCTGGTCCTTAGGCAGCATAAAGGTCCGGGGCTCAAGTGGTTAATGTTATAGGTGAAGATGGCAAGCCTCATTGTTTGTGTTAATGAATGCTTCTTTATCTTTGTAACTGAATTATTGTACATTATTGCTCTTTGTACCATCTTATAAAATATGATTCTCAGCCCTTCAGTTCAAGTGACAAACAATATTATGCAGTGTGCAATAATCCAATATCAGATAGCTTCAATATTTCTGTCTTTGCGTCTCTAGCCACGTTACATCACATTTTTTGTATAGAACAGGCAGAAACAGCAGACAGAATCAGGAAAGACACAACATAACCATGGCAGATATGATTTTTGACCACACATTGTGGTGTGCTGTATAAAAAAATAAAATATTTGCCGTGCGTTAACATGCAGAAATAGACTGAATAGACTACAGTATTTTAACACAGTGCACCTTAATGCATAGAAATGCATTGTATTTTGTGTTTCTGGAAATTACGTCTCTTTCGATAACGCCCTGGGAAGGGCGAAACGCATCAGTAGATAGCTGGTGGTGATGTAATTTCCGGCTGGTGCGATGCACGCCAATGCAAACTGCCAGTTTGGCATTTTGCTCGCATTTTCTTATTTACAAGTGAGTGTAATTGTTTTTAACCATACAATTTTAATAAACGGAATTACACTATTTGGATCTCTTCTGCTATCTTCTGTATGTTTGTTTATAAGGAAAAAAGAAAACTGCATGGCATGCTATTGTGGGATATAATCATCATGGAGGACCACAAGCTCCAGCATAACCACGACCGTCATTAAACGCTTATGACTCCTATAATATAGGAATCTATACCAGTCAGTGAGTGAGTGGGCACACTGGAGGGGAGCACAAATTGCACTTTATTTAAAGAGACATTACCTGGCACAGCCAAAGACTGCATGATCGATTGTCACAGTTTAAATGAATGAAGAAACTCAAGGATATGGACTAATTTATGAATGTTACATGTTTTATTTTATCCAAAATGTTTATTGCATATTTACCTTATTTTTACGGTTGTATTTAGGTTGGTGCCTAAGTAATGATTTGCTACTTAAGCATAAGAGGAGATATGTCTAACATACAGTAGAGCTCACTATTTCAACATTGCAAACACACTAAACTAAACTAAACAAAATATATTAGAGTTTTAAAAAGTCAAATTTTTTGGTTTGCAGGGTAAACTGTCAACCTGTTTTCCCCTTAAGGGATATTTAGTAGTTTGGATTTTGTAAACAGATTTTTTTTTTTTTCCTTACACATACCTTGCTGTTCATACTTACAAAGTCAATTCAGATTATCCTCACTCTGTATAGCACAATTCCCATGTTCCTGGAGTGCCACCTAGAGGTGAATCGGCCTGTCCCCAAGCATTGTGGCTAATCCAAGTTGCTAAGTAAAGAAGATATATATAAAGTGGGGATGGAAAGTATTCAGACCCCCTTAAATTTTTCACTCTTTGTTATATTGCAGCCATTTGCTAAAATTATTTAAGTTCATTTTTTCCTCATTAATGTACACACAGCACCCCATATTGAGAGAAAAGCACAGAATTAATGACATTTTTGCAGATTTATTAAAAAAGAAAAATTGAAATATCACATGGTCCTAAGTATTCAGACCCTTTGCTCAGTATTTAGTAGAAGCACCCTTTTGATCTAATACAGCCATGAGTCTTTTTGGGAAAGATGCAACAAGTTTTTCACACCTGGATTTGGGGATCCTCTGCCATTCCTCCTTGCAGATCCTCTCCAGTTCTGTCAGGTTGGATGGTAAACGTTGGTGGACAGCCATTTTTAGGTCTCTTCGGAGATGCTCAATTGGGTTTAAGTCAGGGCTCTGGCTGGGCCATTCAAGAACAGTCACAGAGTTGTTGTGAAGCCACTCCTTAGTTATTTTAGCTGTGTGCTTAGGGTCATTGTCTTGTTGGAAGGTAAAACTTCAGCCCAGTCTGAGGTCCTGAGCACTCTGGAGAAGGTTTTCTTCTAGGATATCCCTGTACTTGGCCACATTCATCTTTCCCTCGATTGCAACCAGTCGTCCTGTCCCTGCAGCTGAAAAACACCCCCACAGCATGATGCTGCCACCACCATGCTTCACTGTTGGGACTGTATTGGTCAGGTGATGAGCAGTGCCTGGTTTTCTCCACACATACTGCTTAGAATTAAGGCCAAAAAGTTCTATCTTGGTCTCATCAGACCAGAGAGTCTTATTTCTCACCATCTTGGAGTCCTTCAGGTGTTTTTTAGCAAACTCCATGCAGGCTTTCATGTGTCTTGCACTGAGGAGAGGCTTCCGTCGGGCCACTCTGACTCCCAACTGGTGGAGGACTGCAGTGATGGTTGACTTTCTACAACTGTCTCCCATCTCCCGACTGCATCTCTGGCGCTCAGCCACAGTGATCTTTGGGTTCTTCTTTACCTCTCTCACCAAGACTCTTCTCCCCTGATAGCTCAGTTTTGCCGGACGGCCAGCTCAAGGAAGGGTTCTGATCGTCCCAAACATGTTCCATTTAAGGATTATGGAGGCCACTGTGCTCTTAGGAACCTTAAGTGCAGCAGAAATTTTTTTGTAACCTTGGCCAGATCGTGCCTTGCCACAATTCTGTCTCTGAGCTCTTCAGGCAGTTCTTTTCACCTCACGATTCTCATTTGCTCTGACATGCGCTGTGAGCTGTATGGTCTTATATAGACAGGTGTGTGGCTTTCCTAAGCAGTCCAATCAGTATAATCAAACACAGCTGGACTCAAATGAAGGTGTAGAAACATCTCAAGGATGATCAGAAGAAATGGACAGCACCTGAGTTAAATCTATGAGTGTCACAGCAAAGGGTCTGAATACTTAGGACCATGTGACATTTCAGTTTTTCTTTTTTAATAAATCTACAAAAATGTCAACAATTCTGTGCTTTTCTCTCAATATGGGGTGCTCTGTTTACATTAATGGGGAAAAAAATGAACTTAAATGATTTTAGCAAATGGCTGCAATATAACAAAGAGTGAAAAATTTAAGCGGGTCTGAATACTGTCCGCCCCCACTGTGTGTGTATATATATATATATATATATATATATATATATATATATATATATATATATATATATATGTATGTATGTATGTATGTGTGTGTGTGTGTGTGTGTGTGTGTGTGTGTGTGTATATATACACAGTATCTCCCAAAATTGAATACACCCCTCACAATTTTGTAAATATTTTATTATATCTTTTCATGTGACAATACTGAAGAAATGACACTTTGCTACAATGTAAAGTAGTGAGTGTACAGCTTGTATAACAGTGTAAATTTGCTGTCCCCTCAAAATAACTCAACACACAGCCAATAATGTCTAAACCACTGGTAACAAAAGTGAGTACACCCCTAAGTGAAAATGTCCAAATTGGGCCCAAAGTGTCAATATTTTGTGTGGCCACCATTATTTTCCAGCACTGCCTTAACCTTCTTGGGCATGGAGTTGGCAATGTAGAGCTTGTTAATCAAAGTTACAGACCACTTTTATGGCTACATTGCTCTTTCATTAGCACAGGAAAGGAGCTTCTCTCTCCTGAATAAAGTAGTAGTACTTTTTTCAGTTTTAGTAAGAGCAGGAAATGGTTAGATCCAGGAGAGATTAACCCTCTATATTTGTCCTGGTGACCATTGTCACTGGGACAGAAAGTGATGTGAAGTCCAAAATGTTAGCATTGTCATCAGAGCAAGAAATGAGGGGAAATTTTCCAGTTTGGACGAATGTGCCTGTGACAATTATCTAAGATGGGAATTCCTCACACTTTAGAGATTTCCACTACTTTTTTTTTGTCTCCAGTACAGGATGTGAATGAAAATCTCCCCAATGGGTCACACACAAAACAATAACCTGATGAGGGTTTCAACCCTTATCTACTCTATCCAAAACCCAAAAAAAATGGTTTTGACTATACCTAAACCTACCTAGCAGTAGTTAGTCCCATTCAACTTTAAATTAATTTGAATGTGACTAACTACTACTAGCTATGCAATTTAACCCTTAGAACTATCTTTCAGTTCCCCTCAAGCTGGTCCAGATCCATGTATTATAGCCGCAGAAAGGTTGAGCACACAGGGATTAAATGGTTCAAATTTATTTTCTTGAAACTAAATATACAGTACAACTTTCTTAAATCACCAGGTAACTTAAAATACAGTGGTTTCTACCTATGCAAGAATGCACGCTTGTAAGCGTGTTGAAAGTTACACTCGTTGCTTTCCTGGACAGGAGGGTAAGAGTTAATACTTTCCTGGTTCTTTGGTTTTTGGCGGGTTTTTCTTTAAGTCTGACCCACTGGTCCTGTGATATATAAATAGGGACAGTGGTCCAGAACAGAGGTCCCATGTGGGAAGAGAAGAGGAACCCCTGGGCAGAGAGTTTCCCCAAAGACCCAGGGCCCAGTGCCCGTGAGGGAAAAGTCAGAGAACAGCACCCATGAAGAGCAAAAGAATGTCGCTTGCTATTGCTATGATATAAAAGTCATCAGAACTTGGAGGTTGCCCCAAAGACACCAGCTGCTGGAGAATGACACTGATGGACTCTGTATTATACATTGACTGTACCTTTGCAAGTATGCTGGGGCAGCACATCGCCTGAGTTAGGGCAAGGGACATAGGAAGGAATAATGTTCCCGCATGTTGGGCTTTGTAATGTTTTTGACACTTTTACTAGTAAAGCTTTTCGAAAGCTTGTTCCCACCTGGTCTGAAGTTGCTTAAAGGGGCGTAATGTAAGTAACTGGCATTTTTCTACAGTTCAGGTCACTAAGGTAATTTAGGGTATAAAGACATTGGTGCAATAAGTTATGTTGTGAAGACACAAGTGGTTACCCAAGGTAATGGAAGGATAATAAGCAGCCTATCGTTAAGCGTGTGCCTGAGATAGGTGCGATAGCCACTTGCAGGAGGAAGTAGTTGTTGGCATTCTCTTAAGGAGCGCACCATTTCCCCATAGCAAGGTCTCCAGCCTGTGCCCAGCTGTGGAGGAGTTAAGTTCGATGAGGTACACACAGGAAGTCCACACTGTATGCACAGCAGGACCCCGTGCTTTTGCTGGGGGTGAGGTGGTGGTAATGCATTGGATGGATGGATGTGGACAAGGCTCAGGATGTCCCTCCTAAATGCAAGTTACGGAGAAGGTGTACCTTGTCACGGGGAGGGCAAGAATTAACTGGAGAACCATTACGGTGCAAGTGTACAAGGTGTACGTTCATCTCTTAGAGCAGAGGACAACCTTAACCTCCAATATTCCCCCGGCAGCCTCAGCCTTGACCCAGGGCATTGATGAAAATTGTCCAGAAGTAAAGGTTCCCCGTGTGTAGTGATCCTGTTACAAGTGTTTAGTGTAGACCAGAAGAACCCACCCCAGGGTAGGTCTTCCATGTGAGTTCCATGTCCACACATGGTGCCCAACAAGGAGGGGAGCATGGAGGAGGTACCATACCCAACCACGACTACACATTGAAACTGCATTTATTATAAATGACAAAAGTCGAAAAATCAATACCTACCAGGAAGGAATCTCAAGAGGGTTGGTCATGGTTGAGGCAGCTGAGGAATATGGAAAAAATAAGTACAGCGAGTCTTCTTGATTCCACCTATAAAGCAAGCCTAAGGGCAAACTACAGGTTTACTTTAACCACTTCTATACCGAGCCTATATATGGCACTCCTCTCCTACATGTAAAAATCATAATTTTTTTGCTAGAATATTACTCAGAACCCCCAAACATTACATATGTTTTTTTTAGCAGACACCCTAGGGAATAAAATGACGGTCGTTGCAACTTTTTATGTCACACTGTATTTTTCAAACGCGTTTTTTTTGGGGGGGGGGAACTTTCATGAATTAAAAAATAACAAAACAGTAAAGTTAGCCCAATTTTTTTGTATAATGTGAAAGATGATGTTACGCCAAGTAAATAGATATCTAACATGTCACGCTTTAAAATTGCGCTTACTTGTGGAATGCCGCCAAACTTTGGTACTTAAAAATCTCCATAGGCGACAATTTAAATTTTTTTACAGGTTACCAGTTTAGAATTACAGAGGAAGTTTTTGCCTAGAATTATTGCTCTCACTCTAATGCCCCGTACACACGGTCGGATTTTCCGATGGAAAATGTCCGATCGGAGCGTGTTGTCGGAAATTCTGACCGTGTGTGGGCTCCATCGGACATTTTCCATCGGATTTTCCGACACACAAAGTTGGAGAGCAGGAGATAAAATTTTCCGACAACAAAATCCGTTGTCGGAATTTCCGATCGTGTGTACACAAATCCGACGGACAAAGTGCCACGCATGCTCAGAATAAATAAAGAGATGAAAGCTATTGGCTACTGCCCCGTTTATAGTCCCGACGTACGTGTTTTACGTCACCGCGTTTAGAACGATCGGATTTTCCGACAACTTTGTGTGACCGTGTGTAGACAAAACAAGTTTGAGCCAACATCCGTCGGAAAAAATCCTAGGATTTTGTTGTCGGAATGTCCGAACAAAGTCCGACCGTGTGTACGCCCTATAACAATCGCGGTGATACCTCACATGTGTGGTTTGAACACCATTTACATAAGCAGGCATGACTTACATATGCGTTCGCTTCTGCGTGCGAGCACTGAGGGATGGGGCGCTTTAAAAAAAAATTCTTATTTATTTTATGTTTTATTTTTACACTGTCCTTTTTAATTTTTTATTTCTTTTTTTTATCACTTTTATTCTTATTACAAAAAGACCCCAGATCTCTCATTTACCTTTAAAAGCAAAAAAAAAAAAAGATTTGACATTTTGACTTAAAAAAAAAAAACTGTTTATGCCCGAGAACCGGAAGTGGCGTAAAAAGTCACTCAGGTCCTCCATTTTGCCCTCACTCAGCTTCCTGCCTAGCAAACAGCCGCATCGGATCGCTTCCGTGTATTACCGACGGCAAGTTGATCTTGTGGCGAATCCACCACTGGGATCACTTATTATTATTGGAAAGCTGGCCGCCTAAGTGGAAAAACAATACCTGGGTTATGCCAGCTAACTGCAGGCATAACTGCAGTATTTAACGTCATAAACATGACATACAATCTCAGTTAGGCACTTGACAAGTGGTTAATGCTAGAATTGTTGCTCTTGCTCTAACGCAAGCGGCGATACCTCACATGTGTGATTTGAACGGCATTTACATATGCGGGCGGGACATACGTGTGCATTCGCTTCTGTGCGTGAGAACATGTGGACAGGCTGAGATTTACATTTTTTTATTGTTTATTTTTCATTTTTTTATTTTTACACTTTCTCTTTAAAAAAAAAAAATTGTTGATCACTTTTATTCCTATTACAAAGAATGTAAACAACCCTTGTAATAGGAATGGTGCATGACAGGTCCACTTTATGGAAAGATGTGGGGTCTATAAGACCCCACAACTCTCCTTCAGGCTGGAAAGATTGAGATAATAAAAAAGTGACAGATCTCTTTCTTTCCAGCCGAGATCTGGGCTTTGTTTACTTCCGCGGCCTGAACGTGACGTCATCAAATTGTGACGGGCCTCCGACGGTCATAAAGATGATTGGGGACCATCTGGTCATCGAAAATCTCTATGATCATCGTCAGGCGGCGGCGGATTCTTTTTCCGGGTTGCCGATCGCATGAGCAAGCCCGGCGAAGCACCAGAGGGCGGTGGGAGGTGGGGATGTACCCTCCCACTGCCTGTAAGAACGTTCTTACGGTGCACAGAATCTCCCCCGGCTGAAAAAGATGATAGCTGAATGATGCCTGTAGCTGCAGGCATCATTCAGATATCACCACCGAAAGACAAAGATGTCATATGACGTGGTTGGGCTGGAAGTGGTTAAAGAGGTATGAAACCCAAAATGAAAGTATATTGCAGCTTACCATTTCTTAGATGTGATGGCTGCATTCATTTTCTTCTTTAGGCTTTCTTTTATTCTATTTTTATCTGGTGATCCAGACAGTAAAGCTTCATACACACGATCGGATTTTCAGACGGAATTGTGTGATGACAGGCTGTTGGCGGAAAATCCGACCGCTTGTACACTCCATAGGATTTTCCACAGACAAATGTTGGATGGCAGGCTTTAAAATTTTCTGCGGACAACGGTCTGTTGTCGGATTTTCCGAGCATGTGTACACAAGTCCGTCAGACAAAAGTCCAAAGTACAAACATAAATAAACAATACTTCCGCGCCTTTGGTAAAAAATAAAAAAATGGTATGTGTAAAACCACACACTCAAAAAAACCGTAAGTACAAGCTGCTCCCCTTAGTTTGAATAGAACAATCAAACAAGCAATAGTGTATAATAGGGGGCGCTAGAGACCTAACAAACATATGCTTCTGCCAATATGTGCACACACTAACCAAATCAACCTCAGTGAACTGAATAGTGCTGATTGTGCTAAACTACAAGTATCACAAACACATATTTTATGCTGCAAATAAAATACAAAATACAGTGAAAAAATTAATAAATAAAGAATCCAGTGAAAAAAATTATACGAAATTCTTGGTGCAAGTGAAATAAATAAATCGTGGTGTCTGATAGTCCCAATCCATTGAAGAGATCAGAGAAAAACAGTTGAAACCAACATCACAGCAGACACATGGATCCTCACAGATGCAACAATTTATGCGTTGATATAAAGATTCCGTCACCCAAGAGGAAAAAACACCTGAAGGTAGTAGATATCTGCTTACCAGATACCAATGACTTCTTTAACTAAAAGGAAGTCATTAGTGCTTGTACAGGATTGTGCCTGTTCACATGAAGGCTGGAAGGCTGGATGGTACTTTAGGCATTGAACCCTCCCGTCCCATTCATTCAGGATAGGAAATATGAGAAACAAAAAGGGATCTTCATAGCGTAAAACCGTTTAATATAAAATTAGAGAACAATAAAATAGCCAATTGGCCTCTTACATTGATCGGTGCCTACCCGGCACTGGGACTGCTCGCATGTCAGGGTGAGTAGAGTCAGGAACCCTTCGCATCACATCGCACATGCGGCGTGCGTTCCACTCCGTGCGTCTAGCTAACCAGCTAATCCGGAAGTAGGTGGGACGATTCTGGACATGTGACCACGTACCGCTCCGACGTACGTTTCGTTTGTGAACGTCTTCAGGGAAGTACAAACATGCATGCTCGGAAGCAAGGACGAGCCAGAAGCGGTCGGCCTTGTAAACTAGTGTTCGTAATGGAGAATTAACATTCGTGATGCGGCAAATTATGAAATATCGAAATGTAGCGCACATTCTCCTCTTCTTTAATGGGCTAATAATGAAGCTGCTTTGCTGGTGATACTGATGGAGTTATGGCAAACGTACTTTAAAAGGCTTTTATTTTCTAGTGATATCAAGAATAATATTATTATGCTTGTTTTGGGTTTTTTTTTGGGCAAGTTACCACAACACCATTATACCGTAGTTTTTAAGATGAAAGATACAACTATGTTGGTGTCCCTTGTTAATTTTACATTGTATTTTTTTAAATGTAACTGCCTACTCCCAAACTGCCATTTGAAGTAAAACACATAGCCAAGTATTATTCTACATAATTTTTTTTATTGTGCATTAAAAAAAGAAAACAAATAAAATTAGACATGCTATCTGCCAATAGAACTTAACCAAAAAGTGCATTCTATGCATCCAAAAATATAGAAAATATACCAAATCAAATCATTATTCAACCAAAAAATAAAATAAAAGCCTCATGCATGTGTCCTGCTTCTTAACCCTTTCATGGCTAAGCCTATTTTTGCCTTTCGGTGTTTACAAGTTAAAATCTGTATTTTTTGCTAGAAAATTACTTAGAGCCCCCAAACATTATATATATATTTTTTTGGAGAGAATCTAGAAAATAAAACGGTGATTGTTGCAATATTTTTTATCACGCGGTATTTGTGCAGCGGTGTTTTAAACGCAACTTTTTGGGAAAAGAGACACTTTAATGAATTTAAAAACAAACAAACAGTAAAGTTAGCCCAATTTTTTTGTATAATGTGAAAGAGGATGTTACGCTGAGTAAATGGATACCAAACATGTCACACTTTATAATTGCACGCACTCGTGGAATGGCGACAAACTACGGTACCTAAAAATCTCCATAGGCGACGCTTTAAATTTTTTTTACGGTTACCAGGTTAGAGTTACAGAGGAGGTCTAGTGCTAGAATTATTGCTCGCGCGATCGCGGCAATACTTCACATGTGTAATTTGAGCACCGTTTACATATTCTGTATGTGCTTTCTTTGCTGCGCAGGAACCGGGGCGCTTGTTTTTTCTTATTTATTTTATTTTTATTTTTATATTTATAAATTGTGTTTTAAAAAAAACAATTTTTGATCACTTTTATTGCTGTCACAAGGAATGTAAACATCCCTTGTGACAGTAATAGGTGGTAACAGGTACTCTTTATGGAGGGATCGGGGGTCTAAAAGACCCCCGATCCATCCTTTGCACTTCACAGTATTCAGATCACCGTTTTCAGCGATTCTGAATACTGTATATTTTTTAAAACCGGCGCTATTGGCAGCCGAGTAAACGGGAAGTGACGTCATGACGTCGCTTCCGCGTTTACAATTAGGAGGCTGGAACGAAGCCACTCACAGCTTCGTTCCAGACTGTCAGCAGCCGCTGGAGGTGGCGGATTGTTGTAAGAGCGGCGGGAGGGGGGACGTCACCCCCTCCCGCTCCTCCGGTATAACAGCCGAGCGGCTTTTAGCCGCATCGGTTGTTATACTTGGATAGCCGATCGCCCGCTCTACAAACCGGTCTACGGGCATCATCCCAGTATAACCCCCAAAAGCCGAGTACGCACATCTGTGTACGCTCGGCGGGAAGGGGTTAATATAGGGGGTCAGCAATGCCAAGAGTTGGTGAAAGCAGGGGTCCTTCATCCGGAGATAATTCTGAAAATCATCCAGATTATTCTCCTGGAGCTCTCGCAGCAAAGGCATATGACATAATTGGTCACCATTAATAAAGCAACCAATTTTTGGTCCAAGAACTCCTCCTCCTGTTCCTGGACTGGACTTGGGTCAAAGCAATAACTCCAAGGCCAATAATAAATAACACGTTATCTCCTCTGATTCAGCAACATGTCTGGTTGACGAACGGCCATTCAGAAACAAACTGAAAAGCGCAAAATGAAAAGTGTGAATCAACACTCACCAAACTTCTACTAACATGAAATTAGCAGAAGGAACCCAAAGGGTGGCGCCTGACAATTGAACTTCCTCTTTATCGGTTCGTAGTATGTCTAGTACATCACTACGTTCATGTTTGTTGGCTGACAATTGTGTACCGTTTGTATGCAAGACAAAATCCAGGCACACGCCCTTCGGACAAAAGTCTGACGCTTTGTCTGCGGAAAATCCGATTGTGTGTTTTAGTCTGCCGTTAGACAAGCCCTTCAGCAGAATTTATCAGCTACAGAGATGAGACAAACCATTTAACACTAGCAGGGGTGCCTACAAAGATCAGCTTTTATTTATTTTTGTAAAACTGGAGTTAAAAATCTGTTAGTGTATTAAATTCTGCTAGTACCTATCTAACACTCCCCTTCCCCAGACTGATAATGCTGCTGTCCAAAGATGCTTCCTGTGCTCATTCATCAGGAGAGGAGGCATTCTAATACAGAAGGTGTGCTATTGGCCAGAGGTAAAAACAGAGGGAAAAAAGCCAAAGAAAAGAAAACGGATGCAGCCACCACATCTAATTATTGGTAAGCTTCAATATATTGCATTTTTGGTTTTAGGTTTAATAAGGCTTTAATTGGGCAATTCAGGACCTCCATTGTTAATAAAGGCATATGAAAACATAATTACCGTATATACTCGAGTATAAGCCGAGTTTTTCTGCACATTTATTATGTGCTGAAAATGACCCCTCGGCTTATACTCGAGTCAAGCACTTTTCTGCCGCAGAGAATGCCATTTTCTGAACCGACTTTGGGGCCCTGTATCTCGGGGCCACTTGGTGCTAGGAACCCCAAATTTGGTGTGCAAACCCAGTGGAACTAGCACTACAACATATCCAAAGTCCCCAAAATCGGTTCGGAAAATGTCATTCTCTGCTGCAGAAAAGTGCTTGACATTTTCCAAACCGAATTTGGGGCCCCATATCTCAGGGCCACTTGGTGCTAGGAACCCCAGCTTTGGTTATGTTGTAGTGGTTAGTGTTTGCACACCAAATTTGGGGTTCCTAGCACAAAGTGGCCCCGAGATACGGGGCACCCAAAGTCGGTCAACTGTGTCCATCTGCAGCAATGTCATTTCGGGACCCTTTGGGTCCAGAGACCCCAAATTTTGGCTGCAGCTAGGGGGCATCTAGGAACCCTTAACTACCGTTCACAACACTAGAGATAAATTCAGTGAGGAAAGTGGAAAAATAGCATTGGACCCATAGGGTTATCTCACTGGTACTGCTATCTTATAGCATTGATGTTGATGTAAATTACCTGGTTCCCAAGCAGACAGCTTCTACACTCCAGAGGATCTCCACAGCCTCCTTGGCTTGTATTGTAATGTAACAAAAATGGAAACTTAAGAGCCATACCACTGCTAAGAGGTCCCGATACAACAAGGAGACAATCCAAAAATGATCCATGTTTTGGGGGTCCAAGAGTGCCCCCTTTATCAGGGCTTGATTAACAACAATGTAAAAAGACTGGAGGTGAAATGGACCTTTAATTTTTTTCCAGTGTGACTGCAAGCACAGGCCTTGTTGCAGACAAAACCTATGCTTCCTATGACATCAACCACTTGTACTGCGGACGGGCGTTGCGCATGGGCAAGGTGACGTACCATACATTGCTGCCTGCTTCTGGGTATAGGGTGCACTCATGCGCGCCCCCCTGCTGGCACCCGCTGTAATTGTACACAGCGGGAGCCTGTCAGCAAGTCCCAGTCAATGATTCATGGCCAGGACCTACTGATCGGCTGTGTACAATCACAGCTCAGAGCTCTTTGTTGACAATCAACACAGAGCTCTGTACAGAGAAAACAATCTCTCTGTTTCTCATCCCTGCAAAGTAGGGATGAGACGCTAAGAGTTCTATTGGTAAAAGCAGCACACTTTACACATATTACACAGTTAGGCACACATTTAACCTCTTGATTGCCCTAGATGTTAACCCCTTCCCAGTCAGTGTCATTAGTACAGTGACAGTGTATAATATTATCACTGATCACTGTATATATGTCAGTGGCAGTTAGTTCTCCCCCAGTGTCAGTTAGCATCAGATTGGTCACCGCACAATCACAGTCCCATTATAAGTCGCTGATCACCGCCATTAGTTGTATAAAAAAAATTCCAGTATATATGCCAGGGTGCTATAACTTTCACGCAAACCAATCAATATACACTTATTGGGACTTTTTTTTTTATCAAAGACATGCAGCAGAATACATTTTGGCCAAAATTTATAAAGAAATTTAATTTTTACATTTTTTTTATTGGATATGTTTTGTAGCAGAAAGTAAAAAATATTGGGTTTTTGTTTTCAAAATTTTAGATCTTATTTTTGTTTTTATCGCAAAAAATAAAAAAGCAGTGGTGATCAAATACCACCAAAAGAAAGCTCTATTTCTGAGAAAAAAATGATAAAAATGTTGTTTTTGTACAGCATTGCATGACCAAGCAATTACCAGTTAAAATAGCGCAGAGCAAAAAATGGCCTGGTCATGAAGTGGGTAAAGTCATCCGGAGGTCAAGTGGTAAAGGACTAGTTCATTTCTGTAGCGCTACTCCGCAGGAGCCATTGGTGAATGAAATATCTCCCACCCTGCATAGCCAACCACCCAGAATTTTCCACAACACTCGGAAGTCAAGAAACAGTCCTTGCAGCTTTGTTGTTGTTAAATTTATTAGGGGTGTTGAACTTGGATAAGGATTACGGTAATATGGGATGCCCACTTGATCAAAGTAGCAGAACTCTTCAGGGACACAACTATATACAGTCCGTATATGTACTTCTCTTCTACCTCCAGCACAAATCTTGCTTGTAGAACTCCCAGGACCAGACGGCACTGTATGGATGGTCTGGCAAGAGCGCAATCAGACCAGTAGCAAAATGCAGGCAGGGACCGTGGGCCCGTTTGGTAGTGTAGCAAAAAGTCCTAGTGCACAGCTGATCTCAGCACCACCTCTTCAGGCACTGCCAGCCCACCTGACTGCAGCTGCCCCTTTCACTAGCCTTCCTGGCTAAGGCTCCACAGTTCTCCAAGACTGAGTCTGCCTTCATCCCAGACTGCTCTCTACCATGCCTCTCAGTCCTCTTGACTTTAACACTCACCAGCCCTCCTGGCTGTCTTCCTCCCTGGAGATTTGCCCAGCAATGTCCTTCTTCTGTCCTCCACTTGCTGCCGTGTCTCCAGACAGGACACCTCTGTGTGTCGTGAAGAGGGTCCCTTCCGCCCCCAAGCCCAGGCCCAAGTTCTATCCCCCCCAGACTAGGGGGCACCTACAAGGGCCACCATCCTCAGCTTCCACCCAAACTCCACTGCCCCAGCTAGGCTTATCCAGAGTATTTGAGGGGGCCTGCCCCCTGCCAACCCATCTGTTGGGGATTGGTCAGGCCCTTCAGAATACTCCAGGCAGCTTCTCCTCACCTCCATTCCCATTTTTCTAGAATCTTCTGCAAGTTTCTAGAAGTAGGGGGAGGTCTCAGAGATGCTGCCTGTGGGCCATCCAGCCCTCCCTGAGTCATTCACCTGACCCAGATAAAACAACACAGGCTTGGCTGCCAGCCAAGCCTGAACAATTTACCTACTCTACCCAACAATACTATTCTAGCACACTAGAGGGTGCTAAATTTCTAATCAATTCACATTGTTGTTAATCAAGCCCTGATAAAGGGGGCACTCTTGGACCCCGAAAATGTGAATTGGATTGGACTGTCTCCCTGACTTTTATTGGAATAATGTTGTATCTAGACCTCTTAGCAGTGGTGAAGAGCTTCAATTTCCATTTTTGTTAAATTCAGTGAATGGATGGAATGGATAGAATTTGTGGGCTCTACCCAATACAAAGATATGCTGACATAAGAGACAAACTGAATAATCAGATTCAGACCCCCTTTTTTAACCTTGTCCTTGAAAAGATGTATGATATCCCACTAATGTTTATGAATCCTGACCACTGCCGCCTCCCTCTTCTATGATAATCCAGTTATCCTACCACCACAAATTTTTATCTATTATTATTACATCATTCTAATTGTCACCTCGCTTTGACCTATGACCCTTTTTCCCCAATTAAGTCTTCTTTTATTACACACCACCTTAACCACCCAACCTCCTTTTAGATGCACACACACTACTTGTGCACACATTTACCTCTTTCCCTCCACATATACAATTTTGAAATGTACTGGAATTGCATCAAAGTGTCTCTGGCTGCCAACCACAGACATGCACTTACACGCAATGTACCTCCTAGTTGATGTAGAGACTAACACATAACAGTGAGGAGACCACCTATTTGGTAAAGAAGCATGTTCACTGTCAAGTACCAGATAAGAGACCGAGATGATGTGGGCTACCATCCTTATATCAATAGTTCAAGTGCTCCTGAAAGTAAGATAGGTGTGCTGTGGAATAGGAGGAACACAAGTGCCTGATGATGCTGTCTGGGAGGAACCAGCAGGGAGTGCAGACAGGAGTATCAAGCAAGTAGTCGATGGGACCACAAGAAGCACAGCAGAAGTTAATGAAGAAAATAAAGCTTGGCGGTAGGTTTGGGACAGCAGGGTGCATTGGCAACATCAGAAGGCAAACAGCAGGAACACAGGCAGAACTCTGCAGCCAGATCTTAGAGTAGACCAGGGTAAGCACCTGGCAGGACTGAGTCAGAGGTCGTGGTAAAGTCACAGAGCAGTCCAAGCGCAGCAGAAATTGAGCTGTGAAGCACCAAATCATAGGCAGAATTGGAGTCAGAGGCAAAGGCAAGTTCAGGAACTGGATAAGCAGGGGTCCAACAGTGGTACAGAGAAAGATTTAAAGGCAGGTCAGGAGTGATCCAGGTTGGTAATGAAGAATCATATCATACAAAGCCCAACTCAGGTCCTAGGGTATTTACTGAAGACCAGTCAGCACTGATTCAGGCTGTCCTTTAAATCTGTTCTATGCCACCACTGTTAACATTGACTGTGCACACACAATGAAGCACGTGTACAAAAGCACACAGTCCTGCCAGCAGGCACACACCCAGCCACTACTCTACATGCATAGCTGTGAGTCAACTAATGCGCCAGTGCCCAAGCTAGCTGGCTATTATATATTCTCTGATACTCACGCTGGTCTCAACAGAATACCAGTATATGCTGTACATGTGTGATTTGCACAGTGCTGTAATGCCTATGTTTCTGCAACCTGTACAAACATGTGGTTATACAAGTACTCCTGGTATATTTAAATAAACAATAAAAAATACACACCCTTTTCCGAAATAACATAAAATGAGTGATCCCAGTGAAGGCACCCAGCCAGAACCAAAACATAGCATAAACATAAGATATGTTTGGTAAAAAAACTGAAGACAAGAACAGTAAAAAGTTCACATGGTGAATGTCCCGCTCATTTTATCATTTATGTGGTGAGCAGCTCTCGTCACAGTTGAACTGTAAGCTATTGGAATTGCTGAACAATGCAATGCAATGCTTTACCTATGTTCCTATGGCGGGGATGGGTGGGGGTGGGCCAGAGGCTCTAATAGGCTTCAAAATTGGTTGGGCTCCAAGCGCAGACCACAGAGCATTGCATCCGGAGCCCATTCAGGTGTGTTGTAACAGTGAATGAACATTCGCTGTTGCAACTCTGATCCTCCTCCCAGCCAATCGGAAAGTGGGTCTGATACCCATCTACCAATTGGCTGAAAGGACAGGCAATACTATTAGATGCCTAGGAGGAGGGGAGGAGAAGCACAACGGAAATGAGGAGGAAAAGAGCTTGATCCTCACCAATGCCTGGTGCCCCGATCACTGCCGCTCTATCTGCCTTGCAGATAGTTTCAGACACTCGGCCTGCTGCCACTCTCAAGGTCGAGACCCTTCTAGTGAAGGGTGCCGTGATTCTCCTGGCACGGCCAACCCTTTCAACTTGTAGGCCAAGGAGATGAGCTTTACCAACCAAGAGGCAATAATCTTGCTGGGAAGCAGTAAAATCATTATATGTTCCACCTGGAATGACAAACAGATGCGCCGACTTCCTCAATGGCAGAAGTCGCATTGATTAAACATTTTAAAGCTTGGCGCACATCCAATGGGCTAATTTCTTGAGTATTCCCCAAAAGGAACATAGGAAGACAACCTCTTGTGTGATATCCAATAGTCATCCACAGGTGACTTCTCTACCTTCTCTGGAAATGCTGGTCTTTTGAGGGGATGGCATAATGGCACAACAGTAAAGCAAACATGAGAAGCCACCAACAGGTTATTGCCATGTGTGAACAGACAAAGTGTTACCATGTGTACCTGTTATGCAGAGTACTCCCTATAGAGGAGCTAAGGCTATGCATAGAGGCTGCAGGGAGCAAGGCGCCACAATACACAGTAATGCAGCATTCATTTGGATACAAAGCATTTTTCAAATTTAGCTTACCCATCCTCCGTCATCCGACCGTAAACACCGGCACAGCGTGGGTGTGCGTGCATAGGGGAGACTCTGCCAACACCACTGCCCACTTTACATGGACCCAGCGGACCCCAGACAAGGCTGTTAGCCCTGACAAAAGCCGTCTCGAGGACCAGCAGCGGGGCTCCCTGGATTTTGGGTCATTGAGCTGAGACACCAGGGACTGCGTCCAGTCTAATCCACACAAGGACGGACAGCCAGCCATTTAGACCAGGTAGAGGAGCACACCTAGGTCCTGTGCATAGGAGGAAAAAAGAAGAACGCCAAGGCTGTAGGTAGGCTCAAATTTATATGTGTTAAGTCCTGGAGGCATGGGGGGCGGAACCTATACCCAGCTGTGCTGACATGGAGCCGTTAGGAAAATGGTTTTCAACATTTTTTACTAATAAATAGTTGGTAAATGGTTTTCAACATTTTTTACAAATAAATATGTGAAAAGTGTGGCGTGCATTTGTATTCAGCCCCCAAGTCAATATTTTGTAGAACCACCTTTCACTGCAATTACAGCTGCAAGTCTTTTTGGGGATGTCTCTCTAGAGAGTGACATTTTTGCCCATTCTTCTTTGCAAAATATCCCAAGCCTTGTCAGATTGGATGGAGAGCGTCTGTGAACAGCAATTTTCAGGTCTTGCCACAGATTCTTAATTTGATTAAGGTCTGGACTTTGACTGGGCCATTCTAACACATGAAAATGCTTTGATCTAAACCATTCTATTGTAGCTCTGGCTGTATGTTTAGGGTTGTTGCCCTGCTGGAAGGTGAACTTCCACCCCAGACTCAAGTTTTTTGCAGACTCTAACAGGTTTTCTTCTAAGAGTGCCCTGTATTTGGCTCCATCCATCTTCATATCAACTCTAACCAGCTTCCCTGTCCCTGCTGAAGAAAAGCATCCCCACAACATGATGCTCTCACCACCATGTTTCACGGTGGGGATGGTGTGTTCAGGATAATGTGCAGTTTTAAACTTTTCCACAACTTTATCCCTGACTTGTCTGGTGTGTTCCTTGGTCTTCATGATGCTGTTTGTTCACTAAGATTCTAAAACAAACCTCTGAGGGCTTCACAGAACAGCTGTATTTATACTGAGATTAAATTACACACAGGTGGACTCTATTTACTAATTAGGTGACTTCTGAAGGCACCACTTTTCAGATATTTATTTGTAAAAAAAATTGAAAAACATTTATCATTTTCCTTCCACTTCACAATTATGTGCCACTTTGTGTTGGTCTATCACATAAAATCCCAATAAAATACATTTACGCTTTTTGTTGTAACATGACAAAATGTGGGAAGTTTCAAAGGGTATGAATACTTTTTCAAGGCACTGTATTTCTACATGGGAAGCTTTTCTGACTACAGACTCTAGATGGCAGCGTAGTAGACATTAAGTTTCATATCTCAATTATGTTAAAAAGTCAGGCTGTTGTTGACTCTTCTTGACACTATGCTAACAAGCCTGAGTCCAGTGTTCAACAGGAGCTCTTTGGGTTTTGCATTGATTTCCTAAAACAAAACGCTATGCTCAAGGAATAGTGATTATGACTCCACTTTAGTGCTGCTATGCAAAACCCATGATTTAGTGGAGATACAAAAGCATGTATAGAGAGTATCCTGACCACCAGATGCTTGTACTCATACCATCCCACAGCAATGGGAACAAATTGCCATTTACGTAAAATAGAAAACATACCACTGCTAGGGTTTCGCTTAACATAAATGTATTATGTGATAATTTGATGATGGATTGCTGTAAATTGCAGCCATATTCTCCTAATAGTTTTTCAGGTTGTTTCTTTATGAGTGGGCCCTCCAGAATGTATCCCTCAGGTGTGCTTTGTAAATGGGAAAAGAAAGGGTGAATAATCGTAAAAGCTTCTAACAGAATTATTGCATTATAAAGAAAGAACACATTGCCATGTTGTTTCTGATTCTCCTAGAGGACAAGTGCATTGTTCTTAAGCTACATGGGGTGAAGGAAACACTAAGCCTGTCAAACCAATGTACAGTACCTTAGCAATTCATGCCACATGGTAGCCTGCATGTTCTGTCTATGTGTGAGACTTTAAATCATATGTCACAATGTTCAGTGTTAGATCTAGGACATAACTCCTGCAGACCTCTCCTGCAGTGGTTCATCAAAGACAGACATTAAATGTTTCAAGAAGTATCAGATGGAGGCAACCTTTTCCTCTGAGGTCAGCCTATATGGGAACAACACGGTCATGAAACATAAATATTGGTACTATCTGTTCAACTGTATGCTGTGAGTTGTAGCACTAGATCACTCCTGGTCAACATTCTTGATACAGAGGGCCTCAATTGTAGCTCTTCAAATCACCAAAGGGCCACACATACTATTCAGTGAAAGTATTGTTACAGAAAATTGACAGAAACTGAAGATATGCAATAGGAGATGGACGGGGACAATAGATATGCTATAGGTGTACTAGAGTAGAGAGTGGGAAGGACACCGGCAAATGCAGTCTCTGTTGTTTACACTGGTTTTACTGGTACCACATCCCCTCCACTTACCAACCGGTCCATACTAAAAATACATCATTACTATGACATTTAATACCGGTGCTAAGGCAAGAGATAGCTGCTATAACCTTGTTATCATTTTTAACTATGGCCAGTTCTGCGTCTGAAGTAGTCCCAGTGCTGTGCTTTTGGCCTAGGTGGACAAGGTCCAAGCCTAGGGCGGCAGCAAAAAATCCGCCTGCCCCGCACGGAAAAAGCACCTGCACCTTTCTCCCGCACGCAGGGCTGCCATCAGGGAAGTACAGCTGAAGAAAGCAGTGGCCTTGCTATGGGGGTGCGGGGTGACACCAGGAAGCAGTTTTAGAGGGTGCCGTCGACCCACCCATCAATAAATCGGTGACTCGGCAGCGGCACTGTGACAGGGAGAGGAGAGCTGTGAGCTGTCTGTGTATCTCCCTCCCCCGCTCCCCCCTCCCCTTTCTCCTGTCAGCCAAAGGGTGAAGAGAGAGAGAGCGGCTCTAATGCTGCCCGGCTTCCTGCCCACTCTGTTTCCCTCCCTCCCAATCTGCCACAACAGAGGGCCAATCAGAAGACACTGGGGGGCATCATGGGAAATGTAGTCCCTGAAGATTGGCGGGTGGCCCTAGTGTGTCCACAGACAGCTCCCAGCATGCACTCTGCGGGGGGGGAGCCTGGAACCCAGCAGAGGAAGCAGAGGAATTGAGTGCTACAGAAGAAGAGGAAAAGAGAGTACTGTGCTGGGGGAAGCCAGAGAGAGAGAGCCACGCTGTACCCACACCACCAGAGAGAGAACCACGCTGTACCCGCACCACCAGAGAGAGAGCCACGCTGTACCCACACCACCAGAGAGAGAACCACGCTGTACCCGCACCACCAGAGAGCCACGCTCTACCCGCACCACCAGAGAGGGAGCCACGCTCTACCCGCACCACCAGAGTGGGAGCCATACTGTATCCACACCACCAAAGGAGGAGAAAGAGCCACTGCCAGGGTACAGATATTCTACACTACTAATTAGAGTCGGCCTGGGCAACCCAAAGCGAGCGAACGTCCAGCCAGAGGGATCACTGTTGCAGTTTTGCTGGGTTTGGTAAGAGGGCCTGTTGGCCATTATCTATTACTGTTCCTAGGGACTGAGCCATTAGGAAGTGCCTAACCTGCTATCCTCTAGGCTTTATTGACCGCCACAATGAGCTCCAACGCTGGGCCATTGGCCCAAAAATAGGGGGGTGGGGGGTGACACCATTTTTACCGCACCAGGTGACACCAACCCAAGTGACGCCACTGTCCCAGAGCCCAATGCCACAACAAGTTCCAGCACTGAGCTCCGGTAACTGGTCAGACAGGGGTGCGATAGCGTGGGCACCTGGGACATCTGCTGTCCGGGGTCCCACAAGTGGCGATCAGCTTTCCATAGCAGCCGACACCTCTTTCCCCATTGACAGCCACCCACACTCCTCGGCTCCAATGTTCTAGAATACACAGCCAGGAGGTGGAGGCAGAGGAGGGAAACAGCTTCAGTGCAAGAGCCGCGCTGCTGGTCTGAGGTCTGTGTATAGTTTACAGTGGAGGGGGACACAGTAACCGCGAAGGGGAGGGCAGATAACAGATGCACACATGGAGTGACGGGAGGGGAGGGTAAGGGGATATGTGCTGCGTGCTTTGTGAGGGGAGAGGATATGTGCTAGAGGGGGGTCTGATCCCCCCCACCACTAGCACATGTTCTCTCCTCCCAAAGCACCCAGCACATACCCCCTTTCCCCCCAAATTAAAAGATGCCGTGTCCCTCTCTGTCCTCCTCTTGCGGCGTTCCTCTCTGTCCTCCTCTTGCGGCGTTCCTCTCTGTCCTCCTCTTGCGGTGTTCCTCTCTGTCTTCCTCTTGCGGCGTTCCTCTCTGTCCTCCTCTTGCGGCGTTCCTCTCTATCCTCCTCCCGCGGCATCCTTCTCTGTCCTCCTCCCATGAAGATGACAGGGCGGGTCTTTAAAAGGAACAGGTGTAGCCTTGACAGGAAGGGGTGGGTCATATTTAAATTAGGGGGTGCTCGAGTTTAGTCAGGCCTAGGGCAGCACAAAACCTAAATACACCACTGAGTGGTCCCACGGGTGGATTCACCGCCGGATCACTTTAGAAGCAGCAGAAGGGGTGCCCCTCCCGCTGAAGCAACCGCATGCGCAAGTTGCGCCCAAATATATAAACGGTGTTCAAACCACACATGTGAGATATTGCCACTATCGTTAGAGCAAGAGCAATAATTCTAGTGCAAGAACTCCTCTGTAACTCTAAACAGGTAAGCTGTAAAAAAAAAATTAAAGCGTTGCTTCCACGAGCATCTGCAATTTTAAAGCATGGCTTGTTAGGTATCTATTTGCTCAGCGTAACATCATCTTTTACATTATGCAAAAAAATTGGGGTAACTATTGTGTTTTTGGTTCTTTTTTAAGTTCATTAAAGTATATTTTTTCCAAACAAATTGAAAGACCGCTGCACAAATACTGTGTGACATAAAATATTGCAACGACCCCCATTTTATTCTCTAGGGTCTCTGCTAAAATATATATATATATATATATATATATATATATATATATATATATATATATATATATATATATGTGTGTATTTAATGTTTGGGGTTCTAAGTAATTTTCTAGCAAAAAATACAAATTTAAACTTGTAAACAAAAATGTCCATAATAGACCTGGTCATGTGGTTAGGACACTAAAAAATGTTGAATCCCTACCAAAAACCAGCTAATAGGACTTTAAAGGTACCACACCAAACATTTAAAATTCAAATTTTTATTTTACAAATAATACTTTAAAAAGTTTAAAATGAGAAACACTCTAATGCCCCGTACACACGGTCGGACACTGATCGGACATTCCGACAGCAAAATCCATGGATTGTTTCCGACGGATGTTGGCTCAAACTTGTCTTGCATACACACGGTCACACAAAGTTGTCGAAAATCCGATCGTTCTGATTGCGGTGAAGTAAAACGCGTATGTCGGGACTGTAAACAGGGCAGTAGCCAATAGCTTTCGTCTCTTAATTTATTCTGAGCATGCGTGGCACTTTGTGCGTCGGATTTGTGCACACACGATCGGAATTCACGGATTTTGTTGTCAAAAAATTTTATAGCAACCTCTCAAACTTTGTGTGTCGGAAATTCCTATGGAAAATGTGTGATGGAGCCTACACACGGTCGGAATTTCCGACAACAAGGTCCTATCACACATTTTCCGTCGGAAAATCCGAACGTGTGTACGGGGCATAACTCATAGGTGTCAATTGTAAGAAAACAGCAGTTACATATGTTGAGAGTTAGACCCCTTTCACACTGGGGCGGTGCGGGCGTTAGCAGTAAAGCGCAGCTAAAACTAAACGCTGTTATTGCGGCACTTTTCAGACGCTAGCAGGGTGCTTTTAACCCCCGCTAGCGGCCGAATAAAGGTTTAATAGCGCCCATGTTGCAGCACTGCCAAAGCGCTTTGCAGGCACTTCGGCAGCGCTGCCCATTCATTTCAATAGGCAGGGGCGGTGGAGGATCGGTGTATACACCACTCCCGCACTGCCAAAAGATGCTGCTTGCAGGACTTTTTTTCCCCTCCTGCAAACGCACCGTCCCAGTGTAAAAGCTCTCGGGCTTTCGCACTAGGGAGGCTTGAAAGGCGCTTTCTTTAGTGCTAAAAAGCCTGAAAAGCACCCCAGTATGAAAGAGTTCTTAATGAATGCATCCCCAGAGAGTTCAGATGGGGTGTTTCATTTGGAGATTTTTGTAAAATAAAAATGTGAATTTTAAATGTTTGCTGTGGTACCTTTAACCAGGGCTTTTTTTACTCAGAGAAAAGTGGAGGAACTCACCCCCCTTCCCTAGGTTACGCCTGTCTCTGCCCCCCTAGAACCGCCCATTGTCTCCACCCCTACACACCAAGCCCCGCCCCCTTTAGAGAACAGGAAACCAAGTATATTTAGGGGGATATATAACAGATTTTTGTATGGAATTTGTTAATAAAAAGCAAAGAAGTAAAATGTACAAAACATTAGAAATATCCAGTAATCAAAGTAATCTCAGAGGCACTTTCATATATCCCCATATTCAGCAAGAGACAGCCAACATATATACACACAGCAAGAGACAGCCCACATATATACACACAGCAAGAGACAGCACACATATATACACACAGCAAGAGACAGCCCACATATATACACACAGCAAGAGACAGCACACATATATACACACAGCAAGAGACAGCACACATATATACACACAGCAAGAGACAGCACACATATATACACACAGCAAGAGACAGCCCACATATATACACAAAGCAAGAGACAGCACACATATGTACACACAACAAGAGACAGCCCACATATATACACACAGCAAGAGACAGCCCACATATATACACACAACAAGAGACAGCCCACATATATACACACAGCAAGAGACAGCACACATACTGTATATACACACACAGCAAGAGACAGCCTACATATATACACACACAGCAAGAGACAGCCCACATATATACACACAGCAAGAGACAGCACACATATATACACACAGCAAGAGACAGCACACATATATACACACACAGCAAGAGACAGCCCACATATATACACACAGCAAGAGACAGCCCACATATATACACACAGCAAGAGACAGCCCACATATATACACACAGCAAGAGACAGCCCACATATACAAAGTAATGTTTCATATTCCCATCGCACACGTTCCTGGTATAAGCTCTAAAGGTTGGGTGCTGCAGCAACAACCAGCTGGATACTGATTCAAGTCACAATGTAGATACATGCCAGCACACCAAGGATCAGCACGGGATGGCGTCCAAATGGTTCAGTTTATTGCATGATCACAACACAAAGAGGTGCAACGTTTCAGAGTCACGCAGGACCCCTTCGTCAGGCATGTGATGATCATCACATGCCTGAAGAAGGGGTCCTGCGTGACTCCGAAACTTTGCACCTCTTTGTGTTGTGATCATGCAATAAACTAAACCATTTGGACGCCATCCCGTGCTGATCCTTGGTGTGCTGGCAAGTATCTACATCATAGCCCACATATACACACACACAGCAAGAGACAACCCACATATACACACACAGCAAGAGACAGCCCACATGTATACACACAGCAGGGAGGCAGCCCAGGCAGCAGCAGCATTAATAGACACATATCTAAAAAGCAAGACAACAATAACAGTTAAACAATTACAGAAAGCAGTCTTGGTCTGGCAGAAAGAAATCTCAGGACAGGACAGGACACCACACGGCAACACTTCTTCACAAAAGGAACATCCGCTCTGCTACAGGGAGAGGCAGAGTGCAGCTGATATCACTCTGCCCTCCCCTCTCTTAAGGCTGCAGCCGGAACTATAGGAGCTATGTCGGCTTATGCGACTGTCTGCTCACTCCGCCGGCTGGCAGCAGCATGAACCAATCGTTAAAAAAAAAAAAAAAAAAAAAGTTCTGCTCCCTGGCAGAGGTGGTGGAACACAATTCCGCCAAGTTCCAGCAGAAAAAAAGCCCTGCCTTTAATCACTTCAGCCCCGGAGGATTTAGCTGCTTAACGACAGGCCATTTTTTGCGATACGGCATTGCATCGCTTTAACTGACAATTGCACGGCCGTGCGACATTGTACCCAAACAAAATTGATGTCCTTTTTTTCCCACAAATAGAGCTGTCTTTTGGTGGTATTTGATCATCTCTGCATTTTTTATTTTTTGCGCTATAAATAAAAAAAGACAGACAATTTTGAAAAAAACACAATATTTTGTACTTTTTGTTATAATATTGATTGGTTTGCGCAAAAGTTATAGCGTCTACAAAATAGGGGATAGATTTATGGCATTTATATTATTATTATTTTTTCACTATAAGCGATTTTTATCGGGACTGCAACATTATGGCGGACACATCGTACACTTTTGACACATATTTGGGACCACTGGCATTTATACAGCGATCAGTGCTATAAAAATGCACAGATTACTGTGTAAATGTCACTGGCAGGGAAGGGGTTAACAGTAGGGGGTGATCAAGGGGTTAACTGTGTTACCTAGGGAGTGATTCTAACTGTGGGGGGATGGGACTGCCTGGGTGAGGAGAGCGAGCCGTTGTTCATACTTAGTATGAACAGCAGCTCGCTCTCCTCACCCCTGACAGCACAGAGATCTGTCTGTTTACATTGACAGATCACCGTTCTGTCTCTGTGTGGAGCAATCGTGGGTGCCCGGCGGTCATCGCGACCGCGTGCGTCGTGCCTTGGGCATGTGCGCGCGCCTCCTAGTGGTCAAAAGGCAAACCGATGCATAGCTACGTCGGTTCGCCCAGGGGAGCTAACCTGCCACGGTACAACTGCGGCGGCTGGTCGGGAAGGGGTTAAAGTGCTACTAGCTTGTTATTCGTAGGGATTCAATATTTTTCGATGCTATAGTTGTAGTATAGGCAGTCAAAGCCCAGAGACTGCTTTTTTAGTCCTTGTACAAATCAATGTCTCCACCTTTGTGCCCCCCTCTTTGCAATATCCAATATAAAAGATCAGAAGAGAAAAAACATAATAAGAAAAAGGGATGGCTATCACAGAAAATTTTACAATAGTTCAAAAATGAAATAAACCAAACCATTAAAGTGGCTTCTAAACGATCACCTTGTAACACAGTCCATTCAGTTTAAAATAGAAATGAAAGGCAAAACATTTGTGTATAAAAAAAAACAAAAAACTTTTTTCCTCTTTTTTATAAGTGATCACATATTCTCTGTTCTCTGCTGCATAAGAGCTGGGGAAGGAGAAGCAACAGCACACTGATCTGGTGATAGACTGTGCAGGGGTGGGGGGTTCGTGTCAGGACCAGTCTGATCTGGATTTACATATTTTTAACTACTATAAGACCCTCTAAAAAATATTTTGCATTTACTGGTTTGAGTTAGCACCAAAACAAAGCACTAGCTGCAGGGGTCCAAAGGGCTGCACCACTATAAGTACACAGATTGGGCACCGGGGCACTATGTGGTTTGACAGCATAGATGAAGTTGGTAGAGTACTAGCTACATCTGAAAATCAGAACAGTTTAGCAGCTGTTCCTAAGATTATGTAAACTAAGAGTTTCTTTATCAAATGTATGGACCAAGGGATCTAATGATATATATTCTGATGCCTAACAAGTAAAATAATTTTGAAGTACCTAAAGGGGTTATATAATTTAGGGGTTAAAGCCTTTTGGAACTAAAACTGTGCCATGTTCTGAATATTTTTATTATCTTCAAAATAATGCCCTAACATTGTAAAGCGCTGCACAAACTGTTGGCGCTACACAAATCCTGTATAATAATAATTAAAATAATAATCTTCAGGAATGTCATGATTGCATATGTGCACTACATCCCAAATGGAGCAATTTGAGGCTGATTTGTTTGAGTTTCAGGCCATTCTAAGTAGGGTAAGGAGAAGAAGAAGGTTGGTTGTCATGCGCTGGCATGCCTTGACTGCTAAAGAAATGGCTAAACCAGATCCTCAACCTGGTGTAACCATTTCCAACTAAAGCCACTTTACATACGGCCTAAGGCCTTCACATTACAATCATGCTCAGCAATGAAAAACAAAATGTATTACTGTTATTACCCACTCATCATGTTATACTATTGCTGTTAAAAATATGGCATTTTACAACTGTATAGTAGGTGATTCTGGATAATCTTGTCTGCCCTGGCTGCTAACCCCACTCTTGAAGTGTGCAACATCTGCAGAATCTCACTACAATGCATCAATTACTAAGTGTGGAAAAAGAAGTGGATATGATGACACCTGAAGTAAATTACCATCACTGTTTCATGCAGGAAATATTGCAAAACATGGGGCAAATACAGCATGCAATACTTTAGTAACGCTTTATTGTGAATGCTAAAAAAACTTTTTGGAAAACGCTGAGTAGTATTTTATCACATTTCTGAGATACAGCTTTGTGCCATTACTATAGCTACTAAAAACCCAAATTTCTACTTTAGCATAATGCCAAAAGGTTACTATTCTTCATTGCCCCACCCCTTACCCCAACCACAAAGTCTGCAGTTACGTTTTGTTTTCCTTAACTATGTTAATATCACTGCTATGATAAATAAAAAAAAATAGTGTAGCAGAAAAGAGATACTATAAAAAATATGCATCTACTTCTCAACATGATGCCCCCGAATAAATATAAAACATTAGTAATCGTGTTATTTATGTTAAAAATACTATGTATCATTTGATATTCTTTTTTGAGCTTAGGGCGTTTTTCAGGCGTTTTGCCTCAGGTGACAAAACGCTCACATGTAAACAGGAATCATTGAAATTCATTGGATTTTGGTTGTTGGGCGTATTTCAGGCGTTTTTTGGGGCGTTTTACGAGCGTTTTATAAGCTGAAAATGCTCAGGTGTGAATGGGGCTGATGTGGGACAGCTGCAGCATCACACAGATGCTGCAGCATAGAGGTGAGTATGAAGGCTTGTTTTTTATGTACCCCAAACTTCTCCTTTAATTGGAATTTCCTGATACTATTAGTTATCATCACCTCATTGGAAGAGTATTATAACATTTGTGGAGTGGATGCAGTGGTTCTTTGTAGCAAGGAACCACTGCACTAGTGAAAAAAAAACGGTTTTTGAAGGTGCTAAATGTGTCTGAGACAACACTTTTGTAGAGAGTCCTATGGTTACAAAGTTATCCTCTGGTTATTGGCCTTGGATTCCTTTCTGTCTTCTTCCAGCAGCTGAAGGAGGGGACTTTTATTTTCTGTGGGGAAGCAGTGGTCTCTCTACAGATGTCTGACACACCCCTTACTGAGACAGACCTATAGCTCTGCAACCAACAAAGCTCAAGCTCCCAAGCTAAATTCGGTTCAACTAAAGATTCAATTGGGATTTAATTCTGCTCCTCATTCCATTCACTTTTTTTTTAATGTGCTCCCTTTCTTATTGTGCTATTTTTCTTCTCCTTTTAGCCTCTTCTCATGGTGTTAAACTCTTCTCTAAACCTCCCTTTCTATCTTTAAATGCTGCCTGCTGACTTTTTCCTTTCCTTTATATTCTGCCTTACATTATGTTCACATATTCACATATTCCACTCAGCTCAAAGGCAGATTTCTGGGAAAACAGTGAGCCAAAAGAATGAGTATGAAATTCGATTTCTAGAGGTGTGCGGATCACCTAAAGTTGCCATGGTTGCAAGGAAACAACAGTTTTGAAAACCATAGCAGGATTTCGAATAAATAGAAACATTACCTTTAATAACATAAACATTAAAAAAAAAAAAAGCTATTTAGACTGTGAGAATGAGGGCCAACACTATTAGCCAATCGGACACTGATTCAGTGCACATGTATTGACTGCATTAGAGAACAGGGGGAGCAGAGTCACGACTCATTATTGTGCTGCTGTTCCTTCCCCATCTCCTCAGCATGCTGGGGGGGGGGCGGGGTTTAATTTACTGCAGAAAAGGTCAACAACTTGGCTGTGCTGTCTGGTAGGGGTGCCTGGATCATTAGAGTAGCTGAGCAGAGATGCAAATCCAACAGTAGGTAATGCTTTTTCTATATATGCATGTTTATGGGGTTTTCAACTGCCTGGCTGAAGTTCGGTTTTAATGCATTCAGTGAAGATCAACTTTCCCATAAAGGAAACCATTCATCCTCTTGCTGCCAATCAAATCTTTGTAAAATTCTGCATACTAAAAACACTTCTCATTAAGCTAATGATTGCCTAGTTTCTAAATTTACTCAAGTGTCCTCATGGTTAAAAATTGATCTAGATTTGTCAACCTTTACCATAATTTACCAATGATCTCCTTCCCATTAACATCTTTGTAGATAGGTATAGGTTTGGTGGCGCTACCCGTCACCCGAAGAGTGATCCTCCACAGTGAGTCACTCTTTCTGGGTGAATGTGCAAGCAGAGAGGGTGTTTTTTCACTTCCACCACCTGAAAAGTGAACCACTATATCGGTCCCTTATCCCAGGTGGACAGTGGGGTAAAGAGTATTATCCGTGTTCTCTTTAACAGAGGGTATTTGTATATTAATTTGTGCTCCTATTTCAGTGATATTTTTATCCCTGTGATTACTTTGCGCTATAGAATTGAAAGTGCAAGTGCACGTGCAAGATTATAATATATTTCTTATCAGGTCTGCATGTGCCTTCCAATTAAATTGGAGATCTACCACATGAAGACCCTGATCATGCGTGACTAATAGTTCCTTGTAAACGATATAAATACAATCTTTAGAAAGTGATGAAAGATAAACTTAAAAATTGCACTTTCAATTCTATAGCGCAAAGTAATCACAGGGATAAAAATATCGCTGAAATAGGAGCACAAATTAATATACAAATACAGGGATAAAAATCCTGTCCTGCATCCTTCCCAGCTGCCGGCCGAGTTACCCAGTGCGCCATGAAGGAAAGGTAACGTCCCTGTTCATGCCTGCTGGACCATGAGTCAGCGGTAATATGCACCTTTCTGCTGACCGCCCTGTCCATCGAGGCAAAAACATTGCCTTCCACATTGGAAAATAGTGATATGGGTGGGTAACAATAATAAGAAAATGGCACCAACATCCCTGTAAATAAATGTAAACAAGGGATGAATTTGGCGGGATTTTTAGGGTGCCGGGGAAAAGGAAAAAATTCCAATACTTAACAAATAAGTATAAAATGCCAGAAATTATTTATTAAATACAGAACATGGTTATAAAGACATATGTAAAAATGATTATGTGCACATGTACAAGGATACATCTAGAGTAGGGATAAGCTTGTTCGACTCGAACATCATGTGTTCGGTCGTTCGCCAAATTACGAACGATATGGGCCGCTTGCGCCAAATTCGAGTGGCGCGTCACGGCCCATAATTCACTGCGGCATCGCAGTGCATTGCTGGCTGATAATAGGCCAAGCATGCACTATGACCCGCATGCTTGTCCAATCACAGCGCCGTATGAACAGAGAGCTGTAATTGGCCAAAGCCAAGGAGGCTTTGGCCAAATATGGCTCAGGGGGTTTAGTACACACCCCACACTATATAAGGCCGCCTGCACGGCGGCCCTGTGTAGTGTTTTCTGGCGTTCAGATAGAGAGAGACAGACAGTGTCATTTGATTTAAGTTAGATAGAGTAGGCAGGTCGAGTCAGTTAGCTGCAGTTACAGTGTATTGTGTATATATATATATATGCATCCCAGGTGTTGTGTGTATGTATATATATATATACACACTGTATTCAGTTTAGCTAGATCCTGTTCTTCTCTTCCTAATATACTGACAGGCAGGCAGGTGTTTTTACAGTATTTCCAGCTACTGTACTGTGTACCCCGCACAGTCTCACCTACAGTATAGCAACCTGCAGCCAGGTGCTTGTGTAGGCTCGTTGAAGTATTTCCAGCTACTGTACTGTGTACCCTGCACAGTCTCACCTACAGTATAGTAACCTGCAGCCAGGTGCTTGTATAGGCTCATTGAAGTATTTCCAGCTACTGTACTGTGTACCCTGCACAGTCTCACCTACAGTATAGCAACCTGCAGCCAGGTGCTTGTGTAGGCTCATTGAAGTATTTCCAGCTATGGTACTGTGTACCCTGCACAGTCTCACCTACAGTATAGCAACCTGCAGCCAGGTGCTTGTGTAGGCTCATTGAAGTATTTCCAGCTACTGTACTGTGTACCCCGCACAGTCTCACCTACAGTATAGCTATTTGCAGCCAGGTGCTTGTGTAGGCTCATTGAAGTATTTGCAGCTACTGTACTGTGTACCCTGCACAGTCTCACCTACAGTATAGCAACCTGCAGCCAGGTGCTTGTGTAGGCTCATTGAAGTATTTTTTCCAGATACTGTACTGTGTACCCTACACAGTCTCACCTACAGTAAAGCTACCTGCAGCCAGGTGCTTGTGTAGGCTCATTGAAGTATTTCCAGTTACTGTACTGTGTACCCTGCACAATCTCACCTACAGTATAGCAACCTGCAGCCAGGTGCTTGTGTAGGCTCATTGAAGTATTTCCAGCTACTGTACTGTGTACCCTGCACAGTCTCACCTACAGTATAGCTACCTGCAGCCAGGTGCTTGTGTAGGCTCTTGACGTATTTCCAGTTACTGTACTTTGTACCCTTGTTCAGTTGCACCTACAGTATAGCTTATCCAAACTCCTCAAACGTCTGGTCTACAACCGACTAAGCGTCCACCTCACTGATAATGGCCTTCTTCATCCCCTTCAGTCTGGATTTCGTCCTCAACACTCCACAGAAACTGCTCTCCTAAAACTAACAAACGATCTACTAACGGCCAAAACCAAGTGACACTATTCTGTACTCCTACTCCTGGACCTCTCTGCTGCCTTTGATATGGTTGACCACCCCCTCCTCCTCAAAAAAACTACACGCCTTTGGTCTCCATGACTGTACACTTCGCTGGTTCTCTTCCTACTTATCCAACCGCACCTTTAGTGTTTCTTATAACTCTACTTCCTCCTCTCCTCTTCCTTTCTCTGTTGGGGTCCCTCAGGGTTCTGTTCTTGGACCTCTACTATTTTCAATCTACACTGCCTCCCATGGCTTCCAATACCACCTCTACGCTGATGACACCCAAATCTATTTCTCTACCCCTCAGCCCACTCCCTCTGTCTCCTCACGTATCAGTAATTTACTCTCAGATATATCAGTCTGGATGTCACACCACTTCCTTAAACTCAATCTAGCCAAAACCGAACTTATAATTTTTCCTCCCCCATATGCCTCTTGCCCTGACATCTCTGTCAAAATCGATGGCACAACTATAAGCCCTTCCCCACATGCCAAGGTTCTAGGTGTAATCCTAGACTCTGAACTCTCCTTCAAGCAACACATCCAATCACTGTCCAAATCCTGCCGCCTCAACCTCCGCAACATCTCCAAAATACGCCCCTTTCTAACCAATGACACAACAAAGCTCTTAATTCACTCGCTGGTCATCTCTCGCCTAGACTACTGCAATTCCCTTCCCATTGGCTTACCTCTACATAGTCTATCACCTCTTCAATCCATTATGAATGCCGCTGCCAGACTCATCCACCTTACCAATCGCTCTGTGTCTGCCACTCCTCTCTGTCAATCCCTCCACTGGCTTCCGCTCGGCCAAAGAATTAAATTCAAAATTCTAACAACTACGTACAAAGCCATCCACAATTTCGCCCCCAGCTACATCACTAGCTTAGTCTCTAAATACCAACCTACTCGCTCTCTTCGGTCCTCTCAAGACCTCCTGCTCTCTAGCTCCCTTGTCACCTCCTCCCATGCTCGCCTCCAGGTTTTTTCCAAAGCCTCTCCAATCCTATGGAATGCCCTACCCCAATCTGTCCGCTTATCTCCTACTTTATTAGCTTTCAGAAGATCCCTGAAAACCCTTCTCTTCAGAGAAGCCTATCCTACCCACACCTAACAACTGTATTTTCATTTTTTCCATCAGCTCATCCCCCACAGTTATTACCTTTTGTTTCTACTTGACCCTCCCTTCTAGATTGTAAGCTCTAACGAGCAGGGCCCTCTGATCCCTCCTGTATTGATTTGTATTGTAAGTGTACTGTCTGCCCCATGTTGTAAAGCGCTGCGCAAACTGTTGGCCCTATATAAACACTGTATAATAATAATAATAATAATCTGAAGACAAGTGCAGGTGTTATCATACTAATAATACTACAGGCAGGCAGTTGATTCTGCTAGCTTCAGTATAATCGATATATATATATATATATATATATATATATATATATATATATATCCCAGTTTTGTGCAGCTCACTGCAGGCCAATAGTATGTCTGGAAGGCCAACAAGGCAACAGTGCTGGTCGTGGACACGGTGCATCCTCATCAGCATGTGGCCATGGGACACACTTGGCCTTTTTTTCGGCAGCTGGCTGCGTTGAGCTGCAACATGCGGAAGACTTGGTCGAGTGGATGACCAAGCCATCCTCATCCTCCTCATCCTCTCTCACTCAGGCTCAGGGTACTTTGTCTGGCAAAGCATCTGCCAACGCGGCCTCTTCCCTCGGCTCAATGGCATCAGTGACTCCTTCCCTACCGCCACCATGTTCTCCTGAGGAGTCCCTCGAACTGTTTGACCACAGTGTTGGGTACATGCTCCATGAGGATGCCCAGCGTTTTGAAGGCTCTGATGATGATACTGAGCTAGATGAAGGTAGTAATGTGAGCACGGACAGAGGGAGTGCCCAAGAAGGACAGCAATCTGGCAGTCATGTTCCCCCTGCTGCAGCATACTGCCAGGTTTGTTCCAGTGATGAGGAGGGAGGGGATGACGAGTTCACTGACTCAACGTGGGTGCCTGATAGGAGAAAGGAGGAGGAGGAGGCAGCACATCACCAACGAGGCAGGATGCCCTCCAGGGACCAGCCTAAGGGCAACACACTGATTGCATCACACCGCAGAGCTCCGCATGTGCAGGGCGCTGCTGTCTCTGCGCGTTATTCCAAAAGTTCTTTGATGTGGGCCTTTTTTGAGACGAGTGCATCAGATCGCACCGCTGCTATTTGCAACATATGTCTCAAGCGTATCTCGTGTGGCCAAAACATCTCCCGCTTGGGTACCACATGCTCGACCAGACATATGTTGACCTGCCATGCAGTTCGTTGGCAAGTGTACCTAAAAGACCCACACCAAAGAACAAAGAGGACCTCTCCTTGCTCCTCATCAGCTGGTATCTCAACCCCACTATACCTTCAGTCCTCTCTGAGACCTGCACTGAGAGGAATGAAGGTGTAGAATTAGGTGTGTCACAGCCAAGTACTTGCGGGCAATCTGCTATCGGTACACCGACATCAGATTGTACCAGGCAAATTTCCCTGCCCCAGCTGCTGCACCGCAGAAAGAAGTTTGCTCCCAGCAATCCACACGCCCAGTGGTTGAATGCTAGCTTAGCAAAATTTCTAGCACTTCAACTGCTACCTTTTCAGTTGGTAGACTCTGCCCCCTTCCGTGAGTTTGTGGAATGTGCGGTTCCTCAGTGGCATGTTCCCAAACGCCACTTTTTCTCATGGAAGGCAATTCCGGCTCTCTAACGGCATGTGGAAGGCAATGTCTTGGCCTCGCTGGATGGGGCGGTCAGCGGTAAGGTACATATTACCGCTGACTCATGGTCCAGCAGGCATGGACAGGGACGCTACCTAAGTTTCACGGCGCATTGGGTGACTCTGCTGGCAGCTGGGAAGGATGCAGGACAAGGTGCAGTAGTTTTGGAGGTTGTTCCGCCACCACGCCTCCAAAATGCCACTACTGGTGATTCTGACACACCTCTCTCCTCCAACTAAAGTATCTGTGAGGGGTTGCAGTGTTGTGGCACCAGCACCAGTGCCTAAGGCCCAATTTTTCAGCCCCTGTTTAACAGGGGCGTGTAATTACAATTTTTATTGCAATTCTTTGCAGCAGGGCTAGTTCCTGCGCTCCAACTAGAGTATCTGTGAGGGGTTGCAGTGTTGTGGCACCAGCACCAGTGCCTAAGGCCCAATTTTTCTGCCCCTGTTCAACAGGGACATGTAGTTCTTGATCTAATATTTCACAGCAATGCCTGTTCCAGCGCCCACCAAGAGTAACTGTGAGGACTTACAGTGTTGTGGCACCAGCACCACCATCACCAAAGGCCCAATTTTTCTGCCCCTGTTCAACAGGGGCATGTAATTACAGTTCTTGATCTAATATTTCACAGCAGGGCCCTGTGAGGGCTTGCAGTGTTGTGGTAACACCAACACCTAAGGCCCAAATTTCTGCTGAGTATATAGGGCAGGCCCCTACTTTCAAACATCCAACTTACAAACGACTCCTACTTGCAAACGGAAGGAGACAACAGGAATTGAGATGAAATCTACCCCTAGGAAGGGAAATTCTCTCCTGTAAGAGTTAATTTGGGAAAAACGTTTCTCCTTTCCACTGATGCTTTATCAACAATCCTTGTTTCACTAAAAACCCCAAATTTTCAAAAAACATTTGTCATTGGGACAAAAAGTAAGGTGAAATCTTCTGAAGAGGAGCACAGACAGCAAAACAAATGTCACAGGGGTGTTAACTCTTCTCTATGTTTTCCAAAAAGCTTAAAATAGATTTTTTTGCTGGAGCTAAACACGTTAAAAATGTACCAGTTCAAAACTACTAACAGATTCTACTTAACAACAAACCTACAGTCCCTGTCTTGTTTGCACCGCCTGTATACTTCTGTTCAGAGTATATAGGGCCTGGTGGCCCCACACCTTTCCTTTTTTTAATTTGGGTGCGGGGTTCCCCTTAATATCCATACAAGACCCAAAGGGCCTGGTAATGGACTGGGGGGTACCCATGCCGTTTGTCTCACTGATTTTCATCCATATTGCCAGGACCCAACATTACATTAAAGCCGCAAGCAGTTTTAAATGACTTTTATTTCTTTAAAAATGTCATTTAGTGCAGGGACTGTTCTAAGCACGGGAAACACACGTCATTTTACAGGCATACCATAGACACCCCCCAGGTACGATGTTTAAAGGAATATTTCACTTTTTTTTTTACTTTAAGCATCATTAAAATCACTGCTCCCGAAAAAACGGCTGTTTTTAAAACTTTTTTTTGCATTGAGATATGTCCCCTGGGGCAGGACCCGGGTCCCCAAACCTTTTTTAGGACAATACCATGCAAATTAGCCATTAAAATTAGCACTTTTGATTTTGAATGTTCGAGTCCCATAGATGTCAATGGGGTTCTAACGTTCGTGCAAATTTTCGGTCCGTTCGCAGGTTCTGGTGCGAACCGAACCGGGGGGTGTTCGGCTCATCCCTAATCTAGAGTTCAAAACGGTTGATAAAATTTAATCACTCAGCAATAACTTTGTAGTGATGGTCCTGACATGTTTCGCCATTTTAGGCTCATCAGGGGATGTTTTTGACAAACATAGATGTACCACCAAATGATGGTCTGTAGGCCTGCGATTCAATGCCACTTCGAGAAAACCGTCACTGGGTAGTGCACATAGGGAATGCCGAACAGAGCCTAAAGGGATTGTTCGGCTACAATTTGCAACAATAAAAGCAATAATTAAAGAAGGAGCGGAGGTGCCTAGACAACAGACAGAAGTCTGTGGAAGGAATATGTGATATATAGCTTATGGCAGTAGTTAAGCAGCAAAGGCTATCATGGGTGTACCTAAGGTACCTCCAGAAGTGTAGTAGAAACTGTACACACTGTATTAGATACTGTGTACACTGCCTGCACTGTATTAGCAACTGTACTACGGATGCACTGTATTTTTTACTGTGTACACCACTAGAAGTATAGTATACACTGTACACACAGTATTAGATACTGTGTACACCGCCTGCACTGTATTAACAACCGTACTATGGCTGCACTGTATTGTGTACTGTGTACACCACCTGAAGTGTAGTAGAAACTGTAAACACTGTATTAGATACCATGTATACCACCAGAAAAGTCGTAGAAACTGTACTGTGGCTGCACTGTATTGCAGTGGCAGCTGGTGCTCAAAATTTTTGGGTGGGTGCAAACAAACTGAAAAATTCTGAAAAAAACCCCATCAATTGCAGCCTCACTGTACCATCAATCGCAGCCACTGTGCCATCAATCGCAGACAAACTCATTATTTGATTTACAAGTTGGATGATGTTTGTCCAGAAAGGTTGGATGACTAGGCACGACCACCAGATATGTGCGTGAGATGCTGTGTTCCCACAATTCCTCCAACACATCGGGGAACTGGAAGGGAACATACTGTGTAACTTAGCTGGGGTATAGTGCCACCTTGTCAGCAGCTTGTAGTTCATTTCGGCTGTTTTGGAGAAAGCAGAAGAGACATGAGCCAGCTGTAAGATTTTGTCTCTCTGGTCATCATTAATATTAGATTGTAAGTCGGACTCCCATTTGTTGCGGTATTCTGGATAGGAAGGGTTATGTATTTGTATGATGGCTTTGTAGAATTGTGAAATACAATGGAGGGGTGAATCCTTATGCAAGAAAATATATTCAATTGGCGTAAGCTCCTGTATATTCCATATTGGGCGAGGAAGGGAGCGGACAAATTGCTGTATTTGTTTGTGTCTCCATTTGTCCTTGAAGGTGATCTGTTTAGAGTCCAGTATATCGGATAGAGGTCTGAGGTTGTTCGATTGAATGAGATGGTGAAGAAGAAGAGGGCCTTCCGTTGACCAGGATTTAAAGCCACTGTCCATGCGGCCGGGAAGAAAGAAGTCATGGTTCAGAATCGGTAGTAGAGGGGAGTTGTATCCCCAAGAGAAATTTCTATGCATAGAGTCCCAAACTGCAAGCGTGGAGACAGTTAGCAGTGAGGTATTGGGCTCTGGAGGAGTGGGGGATCCATGGTGTAATGGAAAGGTCAGATTCACTCAAATTCCGTTCCAATAGAACCCATAGTTCAGTATTACTCACATACTTCCAATCGGCTATCCTAGAGAACGTAATGGCTTGATAGTATGCCTTAAAGTTTGGGAGGGCAAGACTATTTTTGGAACGGAAAAGGGTCATTAGGGAAATCCTACGGTGTCTGCCCTTTCAAACAAAGCGGGACACCATGGTTTGTAAGATGGAGAAGAACCCTATAGGCACACCCAGTGGTAACATTTGAAAGACAAACAGCACTTGGGGAAGAATGTTCATCTTAATGATATTTATTTTACCCAACCATTTTCATAAAGAATGAGGAAGGACATCTGGTTACAAAGGATGGGGAGATGTCGAAGGTATTGAATTTATTCTTTTCCTCAGTCTTCAAGAGGGAATCGGGGGGCTTTAGTAACCAAAACTGCAGTGTTTATCCTTATAACACATAACAGGAAGCACCTCCATGGTTAACAGAGGACAGAATTAAAATTAGACTTGGGAAACTTAACATTAATAAATCACCAGATGTCTTGCAACTGAGGGTACTTAGGGAACTCAGTCAAGTAATTGCCAGACCATTGTTCCTAATATTTACTGACAGTCTACTGACTGAAATGGTACCAGCAGATTGGAGAAAAGCCAATGTAGCACCAATATTTAAAAAGGGCCAAGAATGCATCCCTGGGACTTACAGACCAGTTAGCCTAACATCAATAGCATGCAAACTTTTGGAGGGGATGATAAGGGACTATATACAAGATTTTAGTAATGAGAATGGTATCATTAGCAGTAATCAACATGGATTCACGAAGAATCGTTCTTGCCAAACCAATCTATTAACCTTCTATGAGGAGGTGAGTTGCCATCTGGATAAAGGAAGGCCCGTAGATGTGGTGTATCTGGATTTTGCAAAAGCATTTGGCACAGTTCCCCATAAACATTTACTATACAAAATAAGGTCCGTTGGCATGGACCATAGGGTGAGTACATGGATTGAAAACTGGCTACAAGGGCGAGTTCAGAGAGTGGTGATAAATGGGGATTACTCTTAATGGTCAGAGGTGGGTAGTGGGGTCCCCCAGGGTTCTGTTCTGGGATCAATCCAATTTATTTTGTTCATAAATGACCTGGAGGACGGGGTATAGTTCAATCTCTGTATTTGTGGATGATACTAAGCTAAGTAGGGCAATAACTCCTCCGCAGGATGTGGAAACCTTGCAAAAAGATGTGAAAAAATGAATGGGGTGGGCAACTACATGGCAAATGAGGTTTAATGAAGAAAAATGTAAAATAATGCATTTGGGTGTCAAAAATATGAATGCAATCTATACATTGGGGGGGAGAACCTCTGGGGGAATCTAGGATGGAAAAGGACCTGGGGGTCCTAGTAGATGAGTAATGCAATGCCAAGCTGCTACTAACAAAGCAAACAGAATATTGGCCTGCATTAAAAAGGGGATCAACTCCATAGATAAAAAGATAATTCTCCCGCTCTACAAGACTCTGGTCACACCTAGAGTATGCTGTCCAGTCCTCAGGAAGGATGTACTGGAAATGGAGTGAGTACAAAGAAGGGCAACTAAGCTAATAATGGGGTCTGGAGGATATTAGATATGAGGAAAGGTTGCAGGACTGAACTTATACTCTCTGGAGAAGAGACGCTTGAGAGGGGATATGATTTAAATTTATAAATACCGTACTGGTGACCCCACAATAGGGATAAAACTTTTTTGCGGAAGGGAGTTTAACAAGACACGTGGCCACTCATTAAAATTAGAAGAAAATTGGTTTAACCTTAAACTACGTAGAGGGTTCTTTACTGTAAGAGCGGCAAGGATGTGGAATTCCCTTCCACAGGCGGTGGTCTCAGCGGGGAGCATCGATTGTTTCAAAAAACTATTAGATAAGCACCTGAACGACCGGAACATACAGAGATATACAATGTAATACTGGCATATAGCCACACACATAGGTTGGACTTGTGTCTTTTTTCAACCTCACCTACTATGTAACTATATAACTATGTAACCTATGAACTTTGGTCGTTAATTTTTTTTAAAAATTTTTGAATTGTATCTCATCACTTATCTACCTCAGTGGTTGAGATTTTTTCATTAATATGTTGCTTTTGATCTATTGCAGGATTCGCCTGGATCTTTGGTTATTATTTTTTACTGACACATTATTTGGTGCACCTAGGTCCCATTTTGTTTCTTCCTTTCAAGTATAATTATTTAAGTGCTGCACTGATGTTTATTTGATTTCTGTAACATTGTTGGAAAGAACTTTCCGAACAATATTTGATTTCCAAAACGTTAAAAAATACTGTATCTTGTACTTAGTGAAAAAAAGGAAAATAAATAACTAAATGTGAGTGCAGCAACCACAATAGCTGAAATACTAGAGCTACCATTACAATCTAAAAAAAATGCAAATAATCCATGAATAGCATACAAAAGTATGCATTAAAGGTGCTACAGTGAATGAGTACAATACAATGAAACACTGTGTAACCATATAAATTTTGTTTCAAAATAAAGTCCACTCCAGTGCTTAAAATTTAGTATCCAAGTGAATATTGTGACAGCCAGAGATATGCCCTGTTCACAGGCTGCAGCTGCAAGCATCAATCCAATATAATTTTTGGCTGTCTTGTAATAGCGATCAGAGCATTCCACCGCTCTTTCGGGCTCTCCCCTCCCACGGGGGGACCCGAGTGACCAGCCTGCGCATGCACCAGCTGGCCAACCAGCCAAGCAAAGCTGGAATTGGCTTTGATTGGCTGTTCATATTAGTAACTCTGAAGCGGTGACATGACATCAATTCTGGTTTACTCTGAAACAATCTGCGCCATATTTTGAAAATTAAAAGCATTCAAAAGCACTGATCTTGGTGTTTTGAATGCTTTAAGTGCAGAGGAGGGATTTGGGGTCTTATAGACCCCAGATCTCTTAACCAATTCCAGACCAGCCGCCGCAGTTATACTGTGGCATGTTGGCTCGGCTGGGCGAAGCGTCATAGCTATACGTAAGTTGCACCAACACTACACTAACACCAATACACATAGGTACACTTGTCACCCACAGATCCCCCACCGATTGCCCCCCCCACCCAGTTAACCCCTTCACTCCCTGTCACAGTGTCACCCAGTGCAGTGTTCATATTTTTCTTTGATCACTGGTGTCATTTGTGACAATGATCAGTGTTAGGGTACTTAGTAGTAGCCCCAGATAGGTCTAGGGATCCCCCCTAAACCCCCCTAATAAGGGTTTAACCCCTTGATCACCCCCAGTTAACCCTTTCATCCCCTGTCACCAGTGATCACCGTATTAGTGTTAGCGGGTGACGCTGGTTATTTAGTTTGTTTTTATTAGCATCAGGGCACCCGCCGTATATTACCTAATAAAGGTTAAACCCCCTGATCACCCGTAAGGTGACATCAGTTAGGTTTTAGCGTCATTTAGGGTCCACATCGCCCCAGGCATCGTCAGATTAGTGCCAGTAGTGCTAACACCCACGCACGCACCATACACCACCATTAGTATTATAGTGTCTGAACGGATCAATATCTTTGATCTGATCAGATCTATACTAGCATCCCCAGTAGTTTAGGGTTCCCAAAAATGCAGCGTTAGCGGGATCAGCCCAGATACCTGCTAGTACCTGCATTTAGCCCCTCCGCCCAGCCCATCCAAGTGCAGTATCAATCGATCACTGTCACTTACAAAACAAAAAACACATAACTGCAGCATTCGCAGAGTCAGGCCTGATCCCTGCGAACGCTAGCACTTTTTTTGGTAGCGTTTGAAGCAGTCGCTGACAGTCAGGTGCTCTTTTTTCCTGTGAGTCTCACTAATTGGACCAGTAAATTTAGAGGCTGAAATGTCCAATCAAATGTACACTAGTGAAGAGGCCTACACGTTTCTGAGAATGACAGATAAGAGTGAAGAGGAAGTCACCCCATCTGTCAGATTTAGGCTCAGAATAAGATCCAGTAGACAGCAGCAGCACCCTGACAGATAGCTCTGATGACAGAGTAGTGGTCACTGCCAAGGTCAGGCATACCCGACCCTGTTCTTCTGCTGTTGTTGAGGTGCAAGAACCGCAGGGCTCTCGTATGGAGCAGAGAGCCAGTACTAGTGCTGCTCATCCTTCTAGTGAACTGGCAAGCACCAGCAGCCTAGTACATCCTGGTCGTACATCCAGCACTGCAGTAACACTTGGTGACATGGCGAGTCCCATAAGTGCCCTTCCCGCTGCATTTGCCCAACCTAATTGGCAGCCCGCCACTTCTGCAGCACCCGTACTTCCCCCATTCACTGGCCAACCCGCAATTCAGGTGGAAACAGTTGATTTTACGTCACTTGATTTTTATTCACTGTTTTTCACGGAAGATCTCTAAAGATCTGTTGTGGACCAAAGCAATTTGTATGCTGGTAAATTTATCGCCGCTAATCCTCCTTTGGCCCTTGCCAAAGATTGGAAACCTATTACAGTTTCCGAATTTAAGACCCTCCTGGCCCATTCCTCCTCATGGGTATAGTTAAAAAAAGTGAGTTGTGGTCATATTGGTCCACTGACCCAATTCCCCATATGCCCGTGTACTCTGCTTGCATGACCAGGACACGATACGAGCAGATCTTGCGGTTCATGCATTTCAGTGACAATGAACTCTCGTCCTCGGGGTAACCCTGGATTTGATCGGCTGCACAAAATTCGGCCCCTTGTAAACCACTTCAACAGTTTGCAGCCTTGTTTACTCCCGATCAAGTTGTCTGCGTTGATGAGTCCCTGATTAAGTTTTCTGGCCACTTGTCTATCAAACAGTATTTTCCCAGCAAGCGTGCCAAGATCAAGATGTATAAGCTCTGTGACAGGGCAACAGGCTATTCATATAGTTTTATGGTTTACGAGGGAAGAGATAGTCACGTGGAGCCAGAGAACTGCCCAGACTAAACAGGGAGCGCTGGTAATATTGTGTGCGTGGACAATTATTACACAAGCGTGCCACTTTTTAGTCACCTTTTTGATTGTGGAATTGGCTTCCCCCAACGGCTTGTAGAGTCCTGACTTAGACGGCCTCTAGACTGCTTTTACAAGCAGTGGGAGGGAACACCCCCCCACCATCTTCCATGGTTTTCTCGGTTCTCCTGTCCCAACAGGGAACCCGAGAAAGCAGCCGGTGGTTCCACCAGCTGACCATAGAGCTGATCGGAGACCAGAATGGCTCCAATCATCTCTATGGCCTAAGAAAGCGGAAGCTACGAGCATTTCATGACTTTGGTTTCGCCGGATATAAACAGCGCCATTGGGCATTTTTATAACACCGATCTTGGTGTGGTCAGATGCTTTGAGGGCAGAGGAGAGATCTAGGGTCTAATAGACCCCAATTTTTTCAAAAAAGAGTACCTGTCACTACCTATTGCTATCATAGTGGATATTTACATTCCCTGAGATAACAATAAAAATGATTAAAAAAAATGAAAGGAACAGATAAAAAATAAAATAAAAAAGTAAACTAAATAAAAAAAAAAAAAGCACGCCTGTCCCCCGCCGTGCTCACACAAGCACCGGTCGAGTGTCGTATGTAAACAGCAATTGCACCATGCATGTGAGGTATCACTGCGAACGTCAGACCGAGGGCAGTCATTTTAGCAGTAGACCTCTGTAAATCTAAAGTGGTAACCTGTAAAGGCTTTAAAAGGCTTTTAAAAATGTATGTAGTTTGTCGCCGCTGCACGTTTGTGCGCAATTTTAAAGCATGTCGTGTTTGGTATCCATGTACTTGGCATAAGATCATCACCTTTTTTATTTCATCAAACATTTGGGCAATATAGAGTGTTTTAGTGCATTAAAAAAGTGTTTTTTATCCAAAAAAATTGCGTTTGAAAAATCGCTGTGCAAATACTGTGTGAAAAAAAAATGCCCACCATTTTAATCTGTAAGGCCTTTGCTTTAAAAAATATATATAATGTTTGGGGGTTCAAAGTAATTTTCTAGCAAAAACTAAATATTTTTTCATGTACACAAAAAGTGTCAGAAAGGGCTTTGTCTTGTGGTTAGAAGAGTGGGTGATGTGTGACATAAGATTCTAATGTTGTGCATAAAATGCCAGGACAGTTCAAACCCTCCCCCCCCCCAATTACCCCTTTTTGCAAAGTAGACACCCCAAGCTATTTGCTGATAGGCATGTTGAGTCCATGGAATATTTTATATTTTGCCACAAGTTTTGGGAAAATGACAAACTTTTTTTTTTTTTGCACAAAGTTGTCACTAAATGATATATTGCTGAAACATGCCATGGGAATATATGAAATTACACGCCAAAAATCATTCTGCTGCTTCTCCTGAGTATGGGGATACCACATGTGTGAGACTTTTTAGGAGCCTAGCCGTGTACAGGATCCCGAGAACCAATCACCGGATTTCTAAGGGCGTAAAATGGTGATTTCAATTCCTCACTAGGTATCACAGTTTCGGAGGCCATGAAATGTCAAGATAGTACAAAACCCCCAAATGACACCATTTAGGAAAGTAGACACTCCAAGGTATTTGCTAAGAGGCATGGTGAGTATTTTGCAGCTCTCATTTTTTTTAAAAAATGAAGAAAGAAAAGAAAAAATTTTTTTTTCATTTTTCAATTTTCAAAACTTTGTGACAAAAAGCGAGATCTGCAAAATACTCAACATACCTCTCAGCAAATAGCTTGGGGTGTCTACTTTCCAAAATGGGGTCATTGGGGGGGGGGGGGTGTGCTATCTTGGCATTTCATGGCATCCAAAACTGTGATAGGCAGTGAGGAGTGAAATCAAAAATGAATGCCCTTAGAAAGCCTAAAGGCAGTGATTGGATTTTGGGGTCCTGTACGTGGTTAGACTGCCAAAAATTCCCATACATGTGGTATCCCCGTATTTAGGAGAAGCAGCAGAAAGTATTTTGTAGTGTAATTCCACATATAACCATGCCATGTTTGAACAATATATCATTTAGTGACAACTTTATATTAAATGTATTTTGCCGAAACTTGTGGCAAAATATAAAATATTTCATGGACTCAACATGCCTCTCAGCAAATAGCTCGAAGTGTCTTCTTTCCAAAATAAGGTCATTTGGGGGGGGGGGGGGGGGGGGTTGTGCTATCTTGACATTTCATGGCCTCCGAAACTGTGATAGGTAGTGAGGAGGTGAAATCACCATTTTACACCTTTAGAAAGCCTGAAGGCGGAGATTGGTTTTCGGGGTCCTGTGCACGGCTAGGCTCCCAAAAAGTCTCACACATGTGGTATCTCCGTACTCAGGAGAAGCAGCAGAATGTATTTTGCGGTGTAATGTCACATATGCCCATGGCATGTTTGAGCAATATATCATTTAGTGACAACTTTGTGCAAAAAAAAAAAAGTTTGTCATCTCCCCGCAACTTGTGGCAAAATATAAAATATTCCATGGACTCAACATGCCTCTCAGCAAATAGCTTGGGGTGTCTACTTTCCAAAATGGGGTAATTTGGGGGGGGGGTGCTATCTTGGCATTTTATGGCCTTCGAAACTGTGATAGGTAGTGAGGAGGTAAACCAAAAATGTACGCCCTCAGAAATCCTGAAGGCGGTGCTTGGTTTTCGGGGTCCTGTACGCGGCTAGGCTCCCAAAAAGTCTCACACATGTGGTATCCCCATACTCAGGAGAAGTAGCAGAATGTATTTTGGGGTGTAATATATATTACCATATAACCATAGCATGTGTGAGCAATATATCATTTAGTAACAACTTTGTGTAAATTTATTTTTTGGCATTTTTCAATAACTTGTGACAAAAAAATAAAATATTCAATGGGTTCAACATGCCTCTCAGCAATTTCCTTGAGGTGTCTACTTTCCAAAATGGGGTCATTGGGTGGGGGGGTTGTACTGCCCTGCCATATTAGCACCTCAAGAAATTAGATAGGCAGTCATAAACTAAAAGCTGTGTAAATTCCAGAAAATGTACCCTAATTTGTAGATGCTATAACTTTTGCGCAAACCAATAAATATACGCTTATTGACATTATTTTACCAAAGACATGTGGCTGAATGAATTGTGGCCTAAATGTATGGCTAAAATTGAGTTTATTGGATTCTTTTTATAACAAAAAGTAGAAAATATCATTTTTTTTCAAAATTTTCTGTATTTTTCCGTCTATATCGCAAAAAATTAAAATTGCAGAGGCAATCAAATACCATCAAAAGAAAGCTCTATTTGTGGGGGAGAAAAGGCACAAATTTCGTTTGGGTACAGCATCGCATGACCGCGCAATTACCAGTAAAAGCAGTGCAGTGCCAAATTGTACAAAGTGCTCTGGTCCATGAGGGGCCATTTGAGGGGCTGAAGTGGTTAAAAAAGAGTACCTGTCACTGCCTATTGCTGCCACAAGCATGTTTACATTCCTTGTGAGAGCAATAAAAGTGATTCAAAAAAAAAGAAGAAAATGAAAGTAACAGTGAAAAAAAAAAAAATTGTAAACAAAGGTGATTGAGTGCATTGGTCCCGCACGCACGCAAACAGTGATAGTCCCACACATGTGAGGTATCGCGAGAACGTCAGATCATGGACAGTATTTCTAGCACCAGACCTCCTCCGTAAATTTAAAGTGGTAACCTGTAGAGGCTTTAAAAGTGTCGCCTATGGATAGTCAAATTTGCATCCCTTGTCACCGTTGCACAGGCGTGTGCAATTTTAAGGCATGACATGTTTTTGTATTTATTTATTCAGCGTAACATCATCTTTTATATCTTACAAAAAATGGGTTATGCATTGTGTTTATTTTGCATTAAAATTCAAAAAAGTGCAGTTGAAAAACCGTTGTGCAAATACTGTGTGACATAAAAAAATTGCAACACCCACCAATTTATTATCTAGCTCCTCTGCTATTAAAAAATATATAATGTTTAGGAGTTCTAAGTCATTTTCTAGCAAAAATTGCTGATTGTTAATTGTGAACAAAAAGTGCCAGAAAAGGCCCAGCTGGAGGTAGTTAAAGTAACAGGCCTATTTTTTCCACATTTGAAAGTGTCAGTTTTATGATTGTAAACAATATATGTATATAAGATCTCCTCTGCTCCTAAGCTTCTACTGCTAGCGGTCTACTTTCAGAATCAGGTGCCAGGCCAAACAGGGCCGTCCGTGCTACAAGTATAATGCTGCAAAACAAACAGCCCTGCTCCAATGATATCACATTCATCTAACATTTGTTCCACAAACCCACAATAACAATTCCCCACCTAGGGATCACCCACTCTAACTCATTTCATTCATTAGTCATGCTTAGTCATGGTCTTGCTCCAGCTCACTTCATTATTCTGGGGCTTTGCAAATGCTAAACTGATAAGGCAGCTAAAGTTGGCCATACACTAGTGGAATTTTGTTCTAAAAGTTTTGTTTCAATTTTCTAATTAACTACTGGTGAAATTCTACCTGTGAATGTGGTTTTCACTTGGAAAAAATGCTCTATTTTGCGCAAGTTTTCAGAATTTCTGTAAAAACAATTGAACTAAATTCTCTACTGGTGAATGGGCCAGCTTTTATTGTGTCCCCTCCTCCTCGGATAGGGGTGGCACAGATTTAGCTTATTGCCTTTCAAAACCTTGGAGAAAGGAGGGCAACTTGAAACTAGGAGGTAACAACTTCTATACAATAAGCATAATTAAATATGGCATCTCCAGAATACAATTTACATCTGTTATGGATTTAAATTAGGTTTTAAATGTTTAATTGGTAAGAGATAGTGTTGTGTATGTGGGCATTATGCAAGATTCTCCTTCATATGTCTACCCAAAGCTGATATTTTAGTTTTAAGTGGATACCAGAGAACTGAATCACCCATTTCTGTATTCTGAGGATTTGAATTGCAGGATCACTTGACCTGAATTTCAGGATTCACCATTATAATAAGTCCTTTTCTCTGCTTTTTTATTTTATTCATTTTTTTTTCATATTGCAGTGAATGAAACATGGAACAAGATCCTATGACTTGACTTTGTGAGAGCCAAAGCAGCTAAATTTTCTGGCAGAGAAACCAGAATTGCCAATTACAATCACATTAGGATGATTCCAGAGTCCATTTGTTCTGTACTGATATGAGCAGCCATGTTAATTGGTATACACAGCTAACTGCCTACATATTGGGTGTTAAATGGCACAATCTTAAAACTATCAGGCCTTAATATGAAAAGGTTTGAAATGTATAGGATGAAAAGCTTAATGGTGGTATTTGGTTGTATATATCTTGTTTTTACAAGTCTCTTAGCACAGTACCTCTTCATATGGAGCTGTTCAATAGTTAATATATAGTAAGAGTTAATCCACTCCTGCTGAGATCCACAATTACCTCTGTGATGGAATTTCCAAAGTTTGTGGCGTAAGCCAAGAAGAACAGGATCAGCAATGGAGAACTGAGTTGGATATTCCAGGCATCAGGCTTAAAATGAAGTGCACAGGTGGGATGAGTCATTTGAATAGGAGCCATGGGACCACACAATCTGTCAGTCCAAAAGGAGTTTTCATTTTCTGTATTTGTTTTGATGTTTGTGTTCACCAAAAGCAGGATTTTTCCAACTGGAAGGAAAACATGCATAGACATTTATGCAGCATCTGTAATGTAAAATGAGGTCTTAAATAGCTCTGTGGTGGGAAAATGTATTGCCTGCTGTGTAGCAAATGAGTTTGAAATCAGCTGTTTCCAAAGATGATATCTCACCTGTGGTCCTTCATCTAGTCCAGACAGGACTTTATGTATAGTAAAGTTGCACACAAGTAGCAATGCCCTTTTTTACCAGCTATGTTGCACAAATAATGTGTAGCCAGGTACTCAGTTGGCTAGATGAAACCTTGAGGTGGAGAGCTCAGACTTCTATGTGTTTTGTGCTACTGTGGGCTTCTCTCATCTGCTACCCCCTCTGCCAGGAGTTGTCTTCAGTGACAGTGACTTGAGGATGCAGCCGTATGGAACCCTAGGAAATGTAATTTGCAAGGAGAGCTGGGCAGTGGAGGTGAATGCAGCTGCGAAAAGCCAGAAAACCCTGCAAAAGGGAGGAGGAGGGGAGAGGAATGGGATAGAAACTGAATCTGAAGAAACAGAATCAGCGAGAGTCTGAGCGGCCGGTGGCAGAGGTGATCCGCAACATAAAGTTTGAGGCGTTATATGCTGTGTTCAGGAGAGTTGAGAAACTCCTGAACACAGCATATAACGCCTTATCATCTGATGCACAAGTTTGAAAATACACATCAGTACAGAGAGGAAAGACTTCCTGACTACATAACCCCAGTGGACAAGATTCTGCATCAGATCATCCATAAAAAAGGTATAGATCTGTGAAATTCTGACAGGGTCCGGCTGGACTGCATTATACAGGGAGCTTGACTGAATCATCCCATTATCCTAAAGTTTCTTACAGACATGTTCCCACCTATGCAGAGTTGGTGAAAGGAAGTCAGGGAGGAAAATGCTTTGTTGAAGAAAAACCAAGATTCAAACACCAGTATAATGTAAAAACTTAAGAATGAGAAGGTCCACACATGTCCTACTCAAGTGGGAGAGTACTTCTTAGAGAATGACAATGATAAGACAATATTTACTTGTTCAGGTGATGCAGACTAATTTGGAGATGAATAAGACAGTTATACAAGTGGTTGAGACTCAGGCAAACAGGCAGAAACCACTCACTGATGTGAAACAGGCAGTGGATGGTTTGTCCTCAGAGAAGAAGGCATCCAATGGGGCCAAGTCAAGTACTGCTTCCAGGAAGAGATGCTACAGCTTTGCGATAGCTGAACACATGTGGGCACAATCCCCAAGGAGAGGGAATTCATCTGTTTCAAAGAAGAAGTTTTGAAGGCACTTTAAAAGCTACTGCCCAGAATGCCAGTGGGAGACTTCAGAGGGCCCCCAGTGAAGGAGCCAACTGGCTGCACACCTACAACAGCCAGCTTCACATCTAAAGACGTGATGAAACAACAACGGAGGTCCAAAGCCTCACAGAGGGCTCCCTGCTATTTCTTAGTGACTGTCCAACTCACTCTCCTTGACCTCGGGTAGAGAGTCCAGGAAAGACAATGCACACCAACCTCCTCAACCGAGACATTAACAAAGTAAAAAGCCAACCAAGAAGAGGGTGTGAATACAGGCCACAGGACCTGTTGCCCTTGCTGCTCCAAAAATCCCTGAAAAGTTAGTGGGGGCTTCTGCCATCATCAGCCTTATAAATTGTATGAGTATTGCCTCACATAATAGGGGGTTAACAGAAGTTAATAAAGTACCATCATCCAAATTAATATGGAAAAACAGGACAAGAAGCGTCTATCGGGGCAGTTGCTGCAGCAGACCGTGGATATGTACCCATCAAGGGGATTTGTACTGGACTATCTCGGTACTGATACACAAACAATTTTTGATATAAAAATATAAATTTTAATACATATGAAAAAATATATACACAGAACAGGAAATGGGAGAGAGGAAGGAAGGGGGGGAAGAACATGGGGAGGGAGGGACGGAGGGGAAGGGGAAAACCACTATGCACCAAAATAAACTAAAAAACTCAGAGTATTATGGAAATATTGATACATTGCCAGTGGTGGTAATAAATGGAGCAGGGCAGAGGTGACGCCAAGGGGAGGACACAACCCAGCAATGGCGGGGGAGATGTCCCCTGTGGTGGACGTCAATGGCTTCCCAAACAAAGTACACTGTAAGGTAATGCAACCTGTGAGTAAGAAGATTGATCAGACTGTCGGTTAAGACAGTGCAGTCAGAGACAGAAATAGGCTGGAGATAGACAGGGCTAGATCGTACCTGGGACTCCAAAGCAATTAGCGCACCACCCCTGAACGGGTCTGAGAGACCCGTTAAGTATGCTCCCCAACACGTGCACGTTGAGGACAATCCCCCACATTCGCCGCAGGGGGAATTTTCCGGGCGGTCTGGGTACGTACCAGTACATGGTTTTCTGGGTGAACGGACCTTTTTAGTTCATTATAATGTTTGCTGTATATTATGTGTTTGATGCCATTACTGTGTATTTTATTGTGTTTTCTGTTTTGTAGACGGCTCCTCCTGAGGAAGCTGTTTTTATTCACGAAACTAGTAGAGGAATTACCTGTCTATATCCCACATCAACTTTATCTCGCGGGTGATCCCGTTAGTAGTTGCCTGTGGCTGAATTTTATTTCCTGTTCTGTGTATATATTTGTTCATATGTATTAAAATTTATATTTTTATATCAAAAATAGTTTGTGCATCAGTATCGAGATAGTCCAGTACAAATCCACTTGATGGGTACATATCCACGGGCAGCTACAGCAACTGCCCCAATAGACCCTTCTTGTCCTGTTTTTCCATCATCAGCCTTAGACCATTCTGTTGTTGAGCAATCAGAGACAATCCACACATTAGCCATCATGTGCCTTCTTTCCCCCACGGTGACAAGAGTTCCCTGATAGTAGGGACAATTACTGATCTCGTCTGGAGACTACTTACATCCTTTATCTTAAAGAGTGACATAACAGCCAAGAGTGTACACCCCATGCTACAACAAGTGTATCAGCACATGGTAAAAGAGCAGAAGGCCCCAACGTAAGGAGTGGGCAAGTTGTAGTGACTAGATGTGAGAAGATACTACAGCCAGGAGAGGTGGCATGTCTACAAGCTTCAGTCAACTTCAGCTGGGATAAGCCAGGGCCCTTTGTTGTTTTTGAAGCCAATTCTTAGGGAAAGAACACTGGAGTGGAGGTGATCACTGAAGTAGTGTCCACCAGGGTGTCAGGGATAGGTTCACCTGCTGCTGGCACTGTGGCTCCCAGACCTATAGTTTGTAGTTCCAGTGTCCACCAGCAGGTGTCTCTCAGCAGCCAGCAGTTCCTAGAAATTAGTCATCACCAAAATTTATATGGTCTAGAATTATTTAGACAGAATGAAGGTGAATAAAGCACCTGGACCAGATGGCATCCACTCATGGATCCTAAAAGAATTGAGTTCTGTCATTTCAAAGCCATTGTTTCTAATTTATAGGGACTCTTTAATGACTGGAATGGTACCACTGGATTAGCATAAGGCCAACATGGTGCCTATATTTAAAAAGGGATCAAAGTCTCTACCAAGTAACTATAGGCCTGTTAGTTTAACTTCTAGTGTTGGGAAGATACTGGAGAGTTTAATAAAAGACCACATAGTTGAGCTCTTGCTGTAAAAAATATTTATTTTAAGCAACAGACAGCATGGATTCATGAAAGACAGAAGTTGTCAGACAAATTTGATTTCTTTTTATGAGGAGATAAGTAAAACCTTAGACAATGGGGTGGCTTTGGACGTAGTATACTTGGATTTTGCAAAAGCATTTGACATAGTTCCCCATACGTGGCTAATGTGTAAGGTAACATCTACAGGCTTGGAAAAATCTGAAAACTGTCTAAAAGACTTCGTGGGAGTGGTGATTAGAATGATTCTTACTCTGAATGGTCTAAGGTTACCTTGGTGTACCCCAAGGTTCAGTGTTGGGACCCTTACTTTTAAATATATTTATAAATGTTATAGGGTCTGGGATTAAAAGTACAATTTCAGTCTTTGCAGATGACACTAAGTACACAGTGGAATAACATCCTTACAGGAGGTCTCAAATTTACAAGCCAACCTCAATGCACTGTCTAATTGGGCAACAACTGTATGTGGCAGATTAGGTCTAATGTTGATAAATGTAAAGTTATACACCTGGGGGCTAAGAATAAGCATGCATCATACATACTAGGGGGGGGGGGGGGGTACAACTGGGGGAGTCATTGGTGGAGAAGGATCTGGGTGTTCTAGTAGATCATAAGCTTAATAAGTGCATACAATGCCAAGCAGCAGTTTCCAAAGCAAGCAAAATCCTTTCTTATATTAAGAGAGGTATAGACTCCAGAGAGAGAGATTTCATTTTGCCCCTGTACAAATCATTAGTAAGACCTCATCTGGAATATGCAGTTCATTTTTGGGCACCAATTCACAAAATAGATATATCGGGGAACTGGAGAAAGGCAGAGAAGGGCAACCAAACTGATAAGAGGCATGGAGGAGCTCAGCTAGGAGGAAAAATTAGAACTGAATTTATTCTCACTTGAGAAAAGGAGATTAAGGGGTCATATGATCAACATGTACAAATATATAAGTGGTCCCTATAGTGAACTTGGTGTAGAGTTATTTACTTTAAGGTCATTACAGAGGAGGGGGTCACTCTTTACGTCTGGAAAAATAGATATTTAATCACCAAATATGGAAAGGTTTCTTCACAGTAAGAGCTGTGAAAATGTGTAATAGACTCCTTCTAGAGCTGGTTCTATCCAGCTCAGTAGAGTGCTTTAAAAAGGCCTGGATTCTTTCCTACATAATATAACTGGGTACTAACATTTATAGGTAGTGTTGATCCAGGAAATATCCAATTGCCTCTTGGGGGATCAGGTAGGATTTTTTTCCCCTACTGGAGCAAATTGGATCCTGCTTTGCTGGGGTTTTTTGCCTTCTTCTGGATCAACTTTAAGTATAGGATTGTGTATATAGGATTGTATGATTTGTTTTTCCCTTTTATTGGTTGAACTAGATGGACTTGTGTCTTTTTTCAACTAGACTAACTATGTATGTGAGTGCACCCCTCACAAATATTTTATTATATCTTTTCATGTGACAACACTGAAGAAATTACATTTTGCTACAATGTAAAGTAGTGAGTGTACAGCTTGTATAACAGTGTAAATGTGATGTCCCCTCAAAATAACTCAACAGAAAGCCATTAATGTCTAAACCACTGGCAACAAAAGTGAGTACAATGTCGGGACTATAAACGGGGCAGTAGCCAAATTTTGTCAATTGTTTATTTGTACATTAACCCACGGTGGGGGTCCTCTCACCATAGAAGTTTGCTTACTGGGGCTGGTGACCCCTCTAGCCCCTTGTAGGACACTTAGAACCTCCTTAGTTTACTCCTTTTTTACGCCCGCAAAGCCTTTATATTGAAATGGAAATCCAGGGAGGCCCCCACTATAGTTTTCTGGCAGTCCTTAGTGAATGCTGTATTGCCGTTATATAAAGCCACATACCCCTCCCGTAGATGTCCTAATAAATTCTCTAAAGTATGAGATATCTGGCTTGAATCCCCCTTGATGGCTTCTGCCTGAGATATTACGCTCTTTTGGATATAAGTATTTGTGGACTAATGCTCTATAGTGACATTCTGACTGTGCGTCCAGTAGCTCAAAGGTGCATATAATCCTAACTGATGGAACATCAAAGACAACTGATGCCATAAATTATTCTCCGCAACAATCCTGTATTTAGCGCTGAGCAGCTGTTTTGTTAGAATATGTTATTTAATTTATATTTTCTTTTCTTATTGTTGTTTTTTTTTGTTTTTTTGTTTTTTTTTTTGTTTTGAGCCTGGTAAGCCCAGAGGCTCTGATTTGTATTTTCTTTGAAAAACAAATAAAAAGAATAATAAAAAAAAAGTGGGTACTATCAGGTTCCCGTGTACCCAGAGAGAAGATGGTCTTTATCTCCCCACTGGGGTACTATGGATTCGATAGAATGCCCCAAGGCCTTTTGGGAGCTCCAGCGACTGAGGGAGAAGATAATAGAGGACATGAAACTGATCAAAGTGCTTGTGTACTTAGATAGTTACATAGTTACATAGTAGGTGAGGTTGAAAAAAGACACAAGTCCATCAAGTTTAACCTCTGTGTGTGATTATATGTCAGTATTACATTGTATATCCCTGTATGTTGCCCTCGTTCAGGTGCTTATCTAATAGTTTCTTGTAACTATCAATGCCCCCCGCTGAGACCATCGCCTGTGGAAGGGAATTCCACATCCTTGCCGCTCTTACAGTAAAGAACCCTCTATGTAGTTTAAGGTTAAACCGCTTTTCTTCTAATTTTAATGAGTGGCCACGAGTCTTGTTAAACTCCCTTCTGCGAAAAAGTTTTATCCCTATTGTGGGGTCACCAATATGGTATTTGTATATTGAAATCATATCCCCTCTCAAGCGTCTCTTCTCCAGAGAGAATAACTTCAGTGCTCGCAACCTTTCCTCATAACTAATATCCTCCAGACCCTTTATTAGCTTTGTTGCTCTTCTTTGTACTCGCTCCATTTCCAGTACCTCCTTCCTGAGGACTGGTGCCCAGAACTGGACAGCATACTCTAGGTGTGGCCGGACCAGAGTCTTGTAGAGCGGGAGAATTATTGTTTTATCTCTGGAGTTGATCCCCTTTTTAATGCATGCCAATATTCTGTTTGCTTTGTTAGCAGCAGCTTGGCATTGCATGCCATTGCTGAGCCTATCATCTACTAGGTCCCCTAGGTCCTTTTCCATCTTAGATTCCCCCAGAGGTTCTCCCCCCAGTGTATAGATTGCATTCATATTTTTGCCACCCAAATGCATTATTTTACATTTTTCTACATTGAACCTCATTTGCCATGTAGTTGCCCACCCCATTAATTTGTTCAGATCTTTTTGCAAGGTTTCCACATCCTGCGGAGAAGTTATTGCCCTGCTTAGCTTAGTATCGTCCGCAAATACAGAGATTGAACTGTTTACCCCATCCTCCAGGTCGTTTATGAACAAATTAAATAGGATTGGTCCCAGCACAGAACCCTGGGAGACCCCTCTACCCACCCCTGACCATTCTGAGTACTCCCCATTTATCACCACCCTCTGAACTCACCCTTGTAGCCAGTTTTCAATCCATGTACTCACCCTATGGTCCATGCCAACGAACCTTATTTTGTACAGTAAACGTTTATGGGGAACTGTGTCAAATGCTTTTGCAAAATCCAGATACACCACGTCTACGGGCCTTCCTTTATCTAGATGGCAACTCACCTCCTCATAGAAGGTTAATAGATTGGTTTGGCAAGAACGATTCTTAATGAATCCATGCTGATTACTGCTAATGATACCTTTCTCATTACTAAAATCTTGTATATAGTCCCTTATCATCCCCTCCAAGAGTTTACATACTATTGATGTTAGGCTAACTGGTCTGGATATATTTTGGATATATTTTGGGCCCTTTTTAAATATTGGTGCTACATTGGCTTTTCTCCAATCAGCTGGTACTATTCCAGTCAGTAGACTGTCAGTAAAAATTAGGAACAATAGTCTGACAATTACTTGACTGAGTTCCCTTAGTACCCTCGGGTGCAAGCCATTTGGTCCCGGTGATAATGATGATGTTAAGTTTCCTAAGTCTAATTTTAATTCTATTCTCTGTTAACCATGAAGGTGCTTCCTGTGATGTGTCATGAGGATAAACACTGAAGTTTTGGTTACTGAAACCCCCCGATTCCCTCGTGAAGACTGAGGAGAAGAATGAATTCAATACCTTCGCCATCTCCCCATCCTTTGTAACCAGATGTCCTTCCTCATTCTTTATGGGGCCAATATGGTCTATCCTCCCTTTTTTACTGTTTACATACTTAAAGAATTTCTTGGGATTTTTTTTGCTCTCCTCTGCTATGTGTCTTTCATGTTCTATCTTAGCCGTCCTTATTACACCCTTACATTTCTTGTTGCATTCTTTATAACGTCTGAATGCTGATGATGATCCCTCAACCCTGTATTTTTTTGAAGGCCTTCTCCTTTGCTTTTATATGCATTTTTACATTGGAATTAAGCCATCCAGGACTTTTGTTCACTCTTTTAAATTTATTAGCCAATGGGATGCACTGGCTAATGCCCTTATTTAATTTGCTCTTAAAGCAAACCCATCTCTCCTCTGTGTTCTTTGTTCCTAAGATTTTATCCCAATTTATGCCTTCTAGCAAGGTTCGTAGTTTAGAGAAGTTGGCTCTTTTGAAATTCAGTGTCTTTGTATTCCCCTTATGTTTCCTATTTGTGTGATTTATACTGAAGCCATATGACCGGTATTCGCTGCTACCTAAATTGCCCCATATTTCCACATCCGCGATCAGGTCTGTATTTTTGGTAATCAGTAGATCCAGTAACGCTTTATTTCTAGTTGGTGCGTCTACCATCTGACCCATAAAATTGTCCTGCAAGACATTTAGGAACTAGCGAGCCTTAGATGAATGCGCGGTTCGCTCCGCCCAGTCTATGTCTGGATAGTTAAAATCCCCCATTAAGATTACACTTCCCATCCTTGCTGCTAATCCAAATTGAGATAGGAGATCTGTCTCCCCTTCCTCCCTCAGGTTAGGGGGCCTATAGCATACTCCCAGTATTATTTTCCCCTTAGCTTCATCCCTTTGGAGCTCTACTCATAAGGATTCCACCTCCTCCCTAGCTCCCTTAGTGATGTCATCTCTCACATTCACTTGTACATTATTCTTGATCTATAGGCATACCCCTCCCCCTTTTTTACCCTCTCTATCCTTGCCATAAAGGGTATACCCTTGAATGTTTGCCAGCCAATCATGAGAGCTGTTGAACCAGGTCTCCGAAATTCCCACAAAATCCAAATCCTCCTCGTACAACAGTATCTCTAGTTCACCCATCTTGTCCGCCAGGCTCCTGGCATTGGTGAACATGCCACATAGTTTAGACCGGCCCCATAATATCCTCCTATTGGGTGTTCCGAGATTGCAACTAGGACTTGCTACTATACTTACCTTGGGCTTATGTGCTTTGGTCAACCTACCACTAATGCCCCCAATACTACCCTCTGGAATATGTTCCGCACTGCCTATCTCTATGTCTGGACCCTCCCCCCATTGCCTAGTTTAAAAACCCCTCTAACTTTTTGGCCATCTTCATTCCGAGCTGATCTGCACCCTCCTCATTTAGGTGCAGTCTGTCCCTTCTATATTACGGGTTATTGACTGTTAAGTTGGCCCAGTCCTCCAGGAACCCAAACCCCTCCTCACAACACCAGCTCTTCAGCCACTTCAGCTACTTCCCTAATCTCCCTCTGCCTTTCTGGTGTGGCTCGATGTACCTTGGAGGTCCTTTTCCCCAATTTAGCTCCTAAGTCCCTAAAATCGTTCTGCCTCTGACTTTTTCATTGGTGCCAACGTGCACCATGACAGCCGGGTCTTCCCCAGCCCCTCCCAGTAATCTGTCCACCAGATCCGTGATGTGCCGAACCCGAGCGCCCGGTAGACAACATACTGTTCGGTGCTTCAGGTCTTTGTTACAGATTGGCCTCTCTGTACTTCTAAGAATTGAGTCCCCTACCACCAGAATTTGTCTTTTCTTTCCCTTTGCTTCCCCCCCACTCTCACTGGAGGAGTTCTTCCCCCGGCAGCTAGGAGAGTCCCTCAGCTTCAGCAGTGCTGGTCCCTGACTGGTTTCAACAATGTCACTCAATGGAGCTTACTTATTTAGATGTTCCAGCCCTGAATCGGCCTCCCTGGCACTTCCCCCTCTACCTTTCCTGACTGTCACCCATCTACTCTTTGCTAGTGCCTGCACCTTTTTGTCTCCACCCGCCTCTGTGCTGGCCCCTGCCGGCACCTGCCATGTACGTTCCTTGCTCTTCTTTAGTATGGAGGGACTTCTCAGTGCTGACAGTTGCTTCTCCAGATTCAGAACCTGGGCTTCCAGGGAAACAATGCGCTTACATTTTGCACAGCTGTATTGACCCTCGATCGGATGATCAAGGAACGCATACATGCCGCAAGATGTACAGTTGCCTCTCCACACCCGCATCGTACCTATTTAAATTTAATGAGGATTGGGGATTATACCCTATGCAAATTACCTAACAACTAGCTTCCTGACACTAATACTCAATAAGACAATACACAGGTACTCAACAAGACAATACACAGGTACTCGCAGAACTACGTGCACTCGCAGAACTACGTGCACTCGCAGACCACTCGCAGACCTACGTGCACTCGCAGAACTACGTGCACTTGCAGACCTACGTGCACTTGCAGACCACTCGCAGAACTACGTACACTCGCAGAACTACAAACACAGCAGACGTACGTGCACTCGCAGAACTACGTGCACACGCAGAACACTCGCAGACCTACGTGCACTTGCAGGACTACATGCACTCGCAGACCTACATGCACTCGCAGACCACTTGCAGAACTACGTGTACTCGCAGAACTACGTGCACTCGCAGAACTACGTGCACTCGCAGAACTACGCACACTCACAATACACAAGTACACAGTACACAATACACAATACACAAGTACTACATACACAACGATCCACACACACTATTCAGACAACACTCAGGTACTCACACTGCACAGGTACTATGACCCCTGTTATAACCTCCTGTTTTCAACTCTGGCTTTTAACTCACCACTTGGACCAGTTCCCCTAACTCTGGGGGTTTTTTTTGTTTCATACATTTTTATTCAAGGAAAAAGGGGAGTTGTACAAATAAGATAATAGTACATAGTAAAACTTTTCACAGGTACATTGATAAACAACAAGTTCTGTAAAGAGATCTGAAAAACTTCAAGGTGAAGACAGTCCTATTTAAGTACAGAGTAACATTGGTAGATGTAAAAGCTTATTCATAAAACAATTAGAGTGTTCATTGTAAAGTACATGGAAGGTCATGTCATCTTGAATAGTCTGTGGTTATATTAATAGACTTGGAGCCGACTAATGACAATATGCACGATCTGATGATGGAGTTTTGAGGGTGTATTCAGTAACGGCATGTGGACCGAGGCAAGACCATTTCCAGCCCAAGCACCCCTAACGGGTGCAAACTGTGCGAGGGGGGAAGGTATTAATCACCTAAGGTGTGATGTTATTAATAATGGTCCAATGTGTGGAACCGAGTTTCCTCTAAAGCATGCAGGGCACATGGTAATTTTGTCTGTAAATAAAAAGAAAATTGTAGGGGTTTAATGTGGGTGAAAGGAGGCCAAAGAAGTCATGGGTTTTAATCCAAAGTTAGAAGGGAGATCCAATGTCAGGTAGGACAGTGGTAAAAGCCGCATTTTCCTGTGTGACAAGAACGTGATATAAGGGTATCGAAAAAAAGCAAGATAAGAGCGTTGCAGGGATAGAACCTGGGGCGAGGGGGGATGGACATGGACATGGCGGACACTCCAACCACCGCCTAGGGTATGTATCTATTGCGTGTTTCAGTTAGTTCCCAGTGTGAGTCCGAATTGTGAGTCAGGTAGTAATGTCTTAAACTCCGATGGTTCTCGGAAGTGTATCCAACATGCCCAAGTATTGCGATATTTAGTTGGGTTGTCTTTAGCTTGGTGTATTAAATCTTCCATCTCTGCTATTTTTTCAACACGTTTCAGCCAATCGGATAATGTGGGTGGAGAATTGTTTCTCCAACGTAATGGAATACATTGTTTAGCTGCGTTGATGAGGTGAAGCATTAGAGATTTTCTGTAAGTGGGTTGTGGTAAAGACGTGTGGTGTAACAAGTAGTGGGCGGGAGTAAAGTCTAGGGTGTAGGTAGTGATATGAGTGATCATGTTGTGTACTTTTTCCCAGAATGGTTTTACGTGAGTACAGTCCCGCCAGATATGAAGAAGAGAGCCCACTTCCTTGTTACATCTCCAGCACAATGGTGATATCGTTGGATGAAATACATGGATTCGTTCAGGGGTGCGGTACTATCTTGAGTACAGTTTGTAATTGTTTTCCTGTGCTGAAATGTTAATAGAGCCTTTGTGGATATGCTCATATATATTCTCCCAGTCCTCTTTGGGGAGGTCTAGGTTAAGCTCTCTTTCCCATCTCCGGTTGACCTTGTTAGATTTGTGGTCGATCTCGCCGAAAAGTATGGAACATACGGTCGAAATTAAGTGGCTTTGAGGACTAGTATTGGAACAAAGTTCTTCAAAAGGATTTTGATCCCTGCACCATTGAGAGATGGGGTTGGTGTCATTCAGAAAATGTCTTATTTGTAAGAATGTGAAAAAGGGGATGTTAGCATCTGGGAATCGAGAGGGCAGGTCACTGAAAGGGATGATTGAGCCGTTGTGAAAAAAGTGATGTGCTCTCAGTGTAAGTTCCGTGTTAACTAAATGCATATTGTTTCTTAGGAGGCCGGGGGGAATTCAGGATTGCCAGTCAGAGGAGTCATCGGCCCCGGTGAGGGAGTCATTTTGAGAGAATGACAAGCGTTTCTGAAGCTTTCAGTGTAGGTCCCATTAGGGGATGTGTGGAGTGTTCCTTAGGGGTGGCCTTAGCGTTAATCCACGGTATGTTGGAGAGAGGAGTCTGGGCACATGAATCCTCTATTGCAATCCAGTCCTTAGAGTGTGCGTGTATGTGCCAGTCAATTAATCTGGTCATGTGGCAGGCAGTATGGTATTTATGGATATCTGGTAAGCCTAGCCCACCTTTAAGTTTGGGGAGAATCATTCTATCCCAGCCAATTCTTGGAGATTTATGGGCCCATATAAAATTTCTGCAGAGTCTTTTGTAAGGTTTAAAAAATGTTGGTGGGAGTTTGATCGTGACGGTTTGTAGAATGTATAATATGCGGGGTAAGACGTTCATTTTTAGAATGGAGATTCGCCCAAACCAGGAGAACTGTCCTGAGGACCATTTGGTGAGATCATTTTTTATAGTTTGGAGTATGGGAGAATAATTTCTGTCGTAAAGTTCAGTAAGCTTGGATGGTATTTGAATACCCAAGTACGTAAAGGCGTGTGGTTCCCAGCTAAATGGAAAATTGGCTTGGCATTGAGGCACTATCGTTGATGGGAGGGATATGTTGAGGGCTTTGGATTTCGTAAAGTTTATTTTCAAGTTGGATAATTTGTGGAAGAGGGTAAAATCATGCAATAGGTTAGGTATGGTGATTAAAGGGTTGGAGAGGAAAAGAAGAATGTCGTCTGCGTATGCCGCTAGTTTGTAGTGTTTGTGTTTGATATTGATGCCTGTTATATTTGGGTTGGCCCTAAGTTTGTGTAGTAGGGGTTCTAATGAGAGTACAAAGATGAGGGGGGATAGTGGGCATGCTTGTCAAGTGCCATTCGAGACGGAGAAGGTGTCCGACAAGCGGCCGTTGACCCTTATTCTGGCTGTGGGGGAAGCATATAATGCCAGGATTAATTGGAGGAAGTGTGCCAGAAACCCCATAGCTTGTAGCTCTGCCACCATGTAGTCCCATGCCACCCTGTCGAATGCCTTCTCCACGTGAAGGGACAGAAAAAAACCTACTTGTTTGGAGGATGTTGAAAGCCAATGGTGAATGTTGATAACTCTGGTTTTTAACTCACCACTTAGACCAGATCCACTTGGACAGAGTTCCAGCGAGTTCAAAGATGAGCAGGCTCACAATGAGTTCTACAGAAGGTTATATAGGCCTCAAGCACCTGTGATCAATTAACCACTCCCCTTAATTAGTAGGCTGAAGGAAGCAAAGAAAAAAAATTGTTTAAAGAGTGTCAGAAAAAGGTGTTAAAAAGCTACAAGGAAAAGCCCCAAAACACACCTAAAACTGCAACCCAACAATCACCAGCAGTCAAAAAGCAAGACTTGTTCACTCTCCACTCACGGTCCCCACTGTTTAGCTTCCAACCAGCAGCATCATTGTTTTCAGCAGAACCCTTGAAGAGCGCCTACAAAAGGTCCTAAAGAGACTTCATGATGAGGGATTGAAGCTGTTTCTGGAAAACTGTAATTTCTACCAGCCTTCTGTCACTTACCTCGAACACATTGTCTGAGCTGAGGGAGTGGCTACTGACCCCAAGAAGCTTGAAAAGTGTCACCTCCTGGCCAAGACCAAACAATGTACCTAAACTGAGGTCATTTGTAACGGAACGTCCCACACTCCGCTTGGGTGCTTCCGTCAGTATACCACTTCCTCCCAGTCTGGATACAAATATCAGATATTCCAACCGCTCAAAAAGCACAAAACAAGGCGAGACTTGCTTAGCTGCTAACATGGACTGTTTTATTAGAACCAGAATACAAGATTTTATATACAGTAGAAGAGGAAGTTCCCCCCTCCTGCTCATATTACTCTAACAATACACCTGTAACAAATTAACATGAGCTAATTAACTAATCCCTTTAAGCAGCCGATGTGACTCTGTGCCCGTCAGGATTTCACTACAGGTCAGACTTGTTGTCACCGAGCTTCACACAGTACATTATACATTATCATCAGTACAACCACAGGACATTTTCTCACAATAGCAGGAGCTCCACTAGGAGTTGGCCCGTCTCCTACATTGTACAGAGGACAATGTGATCAGCTCTCTCAATTAACTAACATGTTGAGTTCAGAATCAAACAAACCAAAAATAGTCTCTACATACATCCTGGGAGATATTGTGGACATATATCACTGTCCTATTTTAAGTAGTCCAAGATATATTTTCTCACTCACCCTGTGCCAGGATGGCACAGGGTGACTTAGACATAAGAAGTGTATGGGGAGCTGAAACAAGGGCATCCCATTTTTTCCAGGGGATTCTGGGTTCCACTGGCCCTCCCGTCACAGTCTCAGCTGAGGGAGTGGCCACTGACCCCAAGAAGCTTGAAAGCGTCACCTCCTGGCCAAGACCAAACAATGTACCTGAACTGAGGTCATTTCTAAGGTTCTGCTCCTATTATTGAAGATTCATAGAGGGGTTCACAAAGATAGCCTAGCTTCTCAATGAGTTGTTGAAGAGTGAAAATGAGGAAGTCAACACAGAATCACCAAAGTCAGGCAGGCAAACTAGAAGGCCCAGGAAGCCTCAAAAATCAATCCAAGACCAGTGGACCAATTAATGTGAGCAGGCCTTATGTCAGTTCAAGAGAAACTTAATCAATGTCCCTGTATTAGCCTATGCTGATGCTGCCAAACCCTATGAATTACATAAAAAAAGTGAAAAACAATCTGCTCAGTAATTATGTAACAACAAAATATATAATAATAAGTTGCCAGCTACACACTGATTAGGTATTTTCACCACAACCCCTGAACATCAACCAAAAACAAATATAGTGGAACGCAACTTTTAATTATAAACATACAATTAACAGTGCGTAAACACATCAACTACTATGAAAAAAATGTCCCAAAAAAATAGGAGTCTATTATCCAAATGTGCCTTCAAAAACCAGTGTAGAAAATGTGATCACTAAAGAAGATTTGGGAGTTATCACATTTTCTACACTGGTATTTGAAGGCACATCTGGCTTCTGACTCTTATTCTTTTAGGACATTTATTTTATAATAGTTTACGTGTTTATGCACTGTTAATGTATATGCATAATTTAACATTGCGCTGCACTATATTTGTTGTTGGCCTACGAATTACATGTCTTTGCCAGCCGTAATAGGCTAGGTGGGGTGTTGTATCAAGCATAACAGATACCTATGACCTGTTGCCTATGTGAGCAGAAACCTCATCCCTGCTGAAAATAACTATCCCACACACAAGCTAGTGTTCCTTGCCTTGAAGAGGGCTGTGCTAAATAAGTTTAAAGACTACCTGTATGGTGCAGACTTAGTGGTCAATCCAGACAATAATCCGCTCACGTATATTCTCACCACAGCCAAGTTGGATGCCATGTAGCATAGATGGCTGGCTCGAAGTATCGTCCAGGGGTCATAAAAGATAATACCCAATCAAGAAGACCTTATGACCCTGAGACTCCCTTAAAAGAGTGGATGCAACTGACGTCAAAAGGAGTACAAAGCTTTGGGTCAAGGAGTTGAGAATTGTGGCAACGGAGCGACAGTGGCCAAAACTATTGGAGTCTCTGCTACCAGTGTTCCTAAGCTCTACTGTAATCTCAATCAAATAAAAGCTCACTAGGTAATACCAGATGGAAGACCCCCTCAGGTGCTTTAGTTAATAGATAGTTAGGGCTTTGGGACTGGGTGGTCTACCAAAGGGGCCCCTTGGACAGTCCTGAAGACAAGCGGCAACTGTTCCTGCTAGAAAAACTTTGACAGACTGTGCTGACTGCCCTGCATGATGACTAGGTCATTTGGGGTCCGAAAGGACTTTCAAATTAGTGAGAGACCAATTCTACTGACTTTGTATGTGGGCTGAAATTGAAAGCTACTGTCACTACTGCCTACGTTGCATACAGAGGGAGACTTTTCCCTCAAGAACTGCCTCAATGGGCCACCTCTGAAGTCAAGGGCCTATAGAGTTGATGTGCTTTGAATTTCTATGCTTAGAACCAGACTCAAGTGGACAGGGAAATGTCCTGGTGGTTACAAATCATGTCACCCGTTATGCCCATTCATTACAGACAAAAGACCAACGAACAGTAGACTGCTTCAGAAAATCCATTCTGATCAGGGAAGAGACTTTAAAAGCATAATCAACAAGAAGCTACTGAATCTGTTGGATGTTCAAAGTCCAGAACAACCCCCTGTCATTCACAAGGGGAGCCGCAGCTGCAGATGCTTCTTGACATGATTGAGACTCTTACCACGGAGAAGAAACAACACTGGACCAAGCACACCTCAGCCATTGTGGATGCTTGATTAAAGTCCAGGACTTACAGCCGGGTGATTGGGTGCTACTGAAAAATCTCCCTGGGAAAACATAAGCTAACTGACTGATAGAGATCTCAGAATCATGTTTTCTGAAGGCAATTACCTGGGTTACGAGTGAATCAGATCCATCCAGAGGGGAAGACAAGTCATTTGAAGGTCTGGCAATCATCTCCTACCTCTGGCCGAAGCTGTTTGGGTGCCTCAGCAACAAAGTCCACCTCCTATAAAGACAGTTTCTTCGAAGCAATGACCAGTGACCAGGTCACAGTCTTTTCCCCCAGCTGCAATGGAAAATGAAGACAGTGAGAAGGAGGATGTCTACATGGACCGGTTGTGGCCATCTTCAGGCAAGGATGCCACCACACCCAGTTCTTCCGTAGACACCAGACGCTGGTACCGTCAGGCCTGAGGCCCCTGAACTCATACCACAGACTGATGAACCAGAAAGTCAGGGAGACCTGCTGATCCCGCTGTTTGCTAAAAGTACAGGGACTTTTCAACCACCCTTGGGGCTAGAAGGGGAGCCTGAAAAGAATGGCCATCAGAACCAAAAGAGCAAAGACCAAAAAAGGGTAAATCGTCCTCCAAAAAGACTAACTTATGATTCACTGGGCAAGAGTTTAGAGGAAACTATATTCACCACTCAAAGGACTTAAGAAACGCCAATCTTCCCTACTGCAGCTTCATTGGAGGGCGACACTGGCTCACCCCCTAACACATAGGTGGGCCATACCTATATCAGTGGCCTATGGTCAAGACAACCCTGCTCCCTCTGACAAATGGTGGGGAGTTCCCTTGTTAAACTTTTGTTTGAATATGAATCACTGAATTTTGTGTAACTGTTAACCTAATATTGCCATCCATTGTTGTTCAGGCTATATACAAGTTATGGATGCTTATTTGTTGTTGGACTCTCTGACATGGAGGTAGGGGGTCTTGCTCTGCGGGGACCTGAGCTGAAGAGAACTGTGCTATATGCTGTTTGTGCACAGACTGGAGACAGCAGCTCAGGACTGGAGTGTAGGGACTGAGCCTTTGAGGACCAGAGTGCTGGGACTGAGCCTTTGAGGACCAGAGTGCTGGGACTGAGGCACTGAGGATTGGGTTTCTGAGGACCAGAGACAGATAAGTGTCCAGGACAAGGTTCACTGAGTGTCAGAACTGGTGAGCGGTCAGAGCTGTGCTTACTTTACCACTGTTTGGCAGCTCAGGACAGGAGGGGACTGCCTGTTTGCCAAGTAGCCCCAAAACCAAATCACTGCATGCAAATTTAAGGGGACGATAAATAAGTGCACCACTGTACAGCTATGGCCCCACCATTAGCCGGCCGAAGTTTGCAAGTCAGGTGTCAGATACTGAACAAGTACCTCCCAGGGATACCCCTTTTAGGAAATATGTACATACCTATACCCTTTCAACAATCTTTCAGCATCTGTTCCCAATTTTAGATGAAACGGACAGATTTTCATTAGTGTTTGTACCCCCTGCTAGTTTTTCTGCCCATTATCACCAAGACAGAAAGTGATGGGAGATCCAAAATGTTACAGTTGTCACCAGAACAAGGGATACGTGTAATTCTAACAATGGGGACACCTGTTCTAGTGACAATTTTCTGGGAGGGAAGTTCCCCACTTTATAATGGTTTCCTCTCATGTCCTGTTGTGTCCCCAGGACAGGGAGTGAATAAAAATCACCCTAATGAGACACAGATAGCAAAAAATAGAATGACAGGGGTTTTAACCTACCATGTCTGCTGCTCATTCATTTTATCAACCTCAACCTGGACATTTGACCAATTTTTTGCCTTCCTTTCTGTACTTCCCTGCCAACTTTGCCTATCTCCAACCTTTGGTACCAGGTGTTACTGAATTTTGCTTGTGACTTGACTCCATGCTTCTGCTCATATGACATCAGTACTCTCCAGCTCAAGTTTGCTGGTCTAACTTCCTGGCACCTGCACCCTTCCACTGTCTAGCAGTCCCGGTCTCCACTTCCAGGTGTGCTTGGGTGGGAATTGTGCAAGAGGCCAGCTTTCGCCATCTCAAGCTTCTCATACAGGTGCGTGACAGGTACACAGAGATGGGGTATTGACAGTCAGTGACATGATATGTACTTTAAAGGGGACATTCCCTGGCAGCCCAGCCACCCTAAGTTGCAGCCTATACTGGCCATACAGAAATCTGGCCTAGATGATCTGAATAGGCAGTGTGTTTGTAAAGTGTCCACATCACTACACTCACCTTAAAGGCACTCTGCTACTTTTGCCTTTATTGAATCCAGCAACAATACCCAGTGCTTCCAGGTACAGATGACTTTCTCCTATGTGACAAAGCTTGAGTCTAGCAGCCAATCACTAGGTCCGAGCACTATCACATAGCCAAGAGAGTAAGGTCTCTGTTCCCCTTAGCATCCGAAAGCACGCCACACCTTGTATTTTAGAGCTGACTATAGTGGAAGCAGAAGCTGCAAAGGAAGCCATGGTAAGCTAAGTATAACTGTGACAGGGGGCCTTCCACAAACACACTGTCACCTTGTGCTGAATGGGAAAGGTTACAGCATCTCTCTAGTACTTCCATATAGGCAATTAAAAAAAAAAAAGTATATATTCTCAACTGTTTCCTATAATTCATCCCCTATGTCACGTTCGTTGTCACTGTTTTTTTTTCTGGTTTGTGACCCCCAACTGAATCAGTTTGCAGTGAGAAATGTCTACAATTTCTAAGCATTGCCGTGACCATAAAATGTACACATTGCTTTTTTTCTCAAATGTTGCTGATTTTATAGAAATGTTGGTGGAACACTGCCATACAGCAGAAAACCTATAAAAGGCAAAGACAAAAGCATGTCTATGGTCTAGACATGTTTATTGGGCACATGTAGGCTTTATGTATATATGTCAGATAAATTTTATTCGCAGAAAGAAAAGATCATCTGGCACATTTGTGAGTGCTTAGTGGAGAAGGGAGTATCATCTAATCCCAAGCCAGGTTCCACTATGAAAAACAATACTAGTCATTTATTTTTACTTAGAGATGGCAGTTAATGTAGAGACCAAATATGCACTGCTTTTGGAAGCACAGGTTTAAAAGATTCTGCATTTTATTTTTTTATTTACTACACACACACACACACTTGCCTGCTCCTCCAGATCAAAAATGGATATTGTCCTATACTGTATTAAAAAATATTGATAAAACAGGGTAGTTTGTAAACCTAGGAGAGGGATAAATTATCCACCCCTCCAATATAATAATGCGTCATAAAACAATGGTGCGTTTCACATGCACCAAATTAAACTATGTGATGCGCCTTATTTGTGAGCACAAATATATACTTGTATTGTTTGTGCCACATGGTCACTCACCGGTTGTGTGATGCTGCATACTGTATTTGGGTATTCCACACATTCAATTTATTTATTAAATGCATTAACTTAGGGTGGTACTTTTCTTTTTTCTTTTTTTTTTATCAATAACTTTTTATTTGAATTTTGTATAAGAGATGATAAAAACATAGAATATATTACTTCTCTTGTATAGTCCAAGAACACAGTATTGTGGATTAGAAGACAACAAGTATAAGACAGCAGGAACACTTCTAATGCCACGTACACACGTCGAACTTTTCGATCGGACTGGTCCGACAGACTTTCCAGCGGATTTTCGATGGAATTTTGACGGACTTCCGATGGACTTTCTAACGAACGGACTTGCCTACACACGATCACACCAAAGTCCGATGGATTCGTACGTGATGACATACACCGGACTAAAATAAGGAAGTTGATAGCTAGTAGCCAATAGCTGCCCTAGCGTCTGTTTTTGTCCGTCAGACTAGCATACAGACGAGCGGATTTCTGGGTCCGGCGGAGTTAAGACGCAAAGATTTGAAGCCTGTTCCAAATCTAAAGTCCGTCAGATTTGCGACTGGAAAAGTCCGCTGAAGGTCCGGTGAAGCCCACACACGGTCGCTGGATTTGGTCCGTCGGCGTCCGTCAGACTAGTCCGGTTGAAAAGTCCGACCGTGTGTACGCCCCATAAGGGATGATGTATTTGGTTGCTAATAAGGATAGTGTATTGTCAGTGATCTTGTTACATCATGTACAATGAACCATGTCATAGGAGGTGAGTATAAGTTAACCACTTGCCGACCGCCGCACACAGATGTACGTCGACAAAGCGGCACGGGCAGGCATAAGGGCTTACCTGTACGTCCCTGCCTGCCCGCGGGTGGGGGGTCCGATCGGACCCCCCCGGTGCCTGCGACGGTCGGCAAATGTCCCCCGGCGATCGGTGGTGAGGGGGAGGCCATCCATTCGTGGCCCCCCCCTCGTGATCGCTCCCAGCCAATGGGATCATTTCCCTGCCTCTGTATTGTACACAGAGGCAGAGGAAATGATGTCATCTCTCCTCGGCTCGGTATTTTCCGTTCCGGGCCGAGGAGAGAAGACTGTAATGTGAGTGCACAACACACACACAGTAGAACATGCCAGGCACACATTACACCCCGACCCCCCCCTCCGATCGCCCCCCGATCCCCCCCCCAATCACCCCCCCCCCCCCTGTCACAAACTGACACAAAGCAGGGTTTTTTTTTTTTTTTTTTTCTGATTACTGTATTGGTGTCAGTTTGTGACAGTTAGTGTGTTAGGGCAGTGAATGTTAGGCCCCCTTTAGGTCTAGGGTACCCTCCTAACCCCCCCTAATAAAGTTTTAACCCCTTGATCACCCCCTGTCACCAGTGTTGCTAAGCGATCATTTTTCTGATCGCTGTATTAGTGTCGCTGGTGACGCTAGTTAGGGACATAAATATTTAGGTTCGCCGTCAGAGTTTTATAGCGACAGGGACCCCCATATACTATCTAATAAATGTTTTAACCCCTTGATTGCCCCCTAGTTAACCCTTTCACCACTGATCACCGTATAACTGTTACAGGTGACGCTGGTTAGTTCGTTTATTTTTTATAGTGTCAGGGCACCCGCCGTTTATTACCGAATAAAGGTTTAGCCCCCTGATCGCCCGGCGGTGATATGCGTCGCCCCAGGCAGCGTCAGATTAGCGCCAGTACCGCTAACACCCACGCACGCAGCATACGCCTCCCTTATCAGATCAGATCTATACTAGCGTCCCCAGCAGTTTAGGGTTCCCAAACACGCAGTGTTAGCGGGATCAGCCCAGATACCTGCTAGCACCTGCGTTTTTCCCGTCCGCCCGGCCCAGCCCACCCAAGTGCAGTATCAATCGATCACTGTCACTTACAAAACACTAAACGCATAACTGCAGCGTTCGCAGAGTCACGCCTGATCCCTGCGATCGCTAACAGTTTTTTTGGTAGCGTTTTGGTGAACTGGCAAGCACCAGCCCCAGGCAGCGTCAGATTAGCGCCAGTACCGCTAACACCCACGCACGCAGCATACACCTCCCTTAGTGGTATAGTATCTGAACGGATCAATATCTGATCCGATCAGATCTATACTGGCGTCCCCAGCAATTTAGGGTTCCCACAAACGCAGTGTTAGCGGGATCAGCCCAGATACCTGCTAGCACCTGCGTTTTGCCCCTCCGCCCGGCCCAGCCCAGCCCACCCAAGTGCAGTATCGATCGATCACTGTCACTTACAGAACACTAAACGCATAACTGCAGCGTTCGCAGAGTCAGGCCTGATCCCTGCGATCGCTAACAGTTTTTTTGGTAGCGTTTTGGTGAACTGGCAAGCACCAGCCCCAGGCAGCGTCAGGTTAGCGCCAGTAGCGCTAACACCCACGCACGCACCGTACACCTCCCTTAGTGGTATAGTATCTGAACGGATCAATATCTGATCCGATCAGATCTATACTAGCGTCCCCAGCAGTTTAGGGTTCCCAAACACGCAGTGTTAGCAGGATCAGCCCAGATACCTGCTAGCACCTGCGTTTTTCCCGTCCGCCCGGCCCAGCCCACCCAAGTGCAGTATCAATCGATCACTGTCACTTACAAAACACTAAACGCATAACTGCAGCGTTCGCAGAGTCACGCCTGATCCCTGCGATCGCTAACAGTTTTTTTGGTAGCGTTTTGGTGAACTGGCAAGCACCAGCCCCAGGCAGCGTCAGATTAGCGCCAGTACCGCTAACACCCACGCACGCAGCATACGCCTCCCTTAGTGGTATAGTATCTGAACGGATCAATATCTGATCCGATCAGATCTATACTGGCGTCCCCAGCAGTTTAGGGTTCCCACAAACGCAGTGTTAGCGGGATCAGCCCAGATACCTGCTAGCACCTGCGTTTTGCCCCTCCGCCCGGCCCAGCCCAGCCCACCCAAGTGCAGTATCGATCGATCACTGTCACTTACAGAACACTAAACGCATAACTGCAGCGTTCGCAGAGTCAGGCCTGATCCCTGCGATCGCTAACAGTTTTTTTGGTAGCGTTTTGGTGAACTGGCAAGCGCCAGCGGCCTAGTACACCCCGGTCGTAGTCAAACCAGCACTGCAGTAACACTTGGTGACGTGGCGAGTCCCATAAGTGCAGTTCAAGCTGGTGAGGTGGCAAGCACAAGTAGTGTCCCGCTGCCACCAAAAAGACAAACACAGGCCCGTCGTGCCCATAGTGCCCTTCCTGCTGCATTCGCCAATCCTAATTGGGAACCCACCGCTTCTGCAGCGCCCGTACTTCCCCCATTCACATCCCCAACCAAATGCAGTCGGCTGCATGAGAGGCATTTTCTTTATGTCCTCCCGAGTACCCCTACCCAGCGAACCCCCCCAAAAAAGATGTTGTGTCTGCAGCAAGCGCGGATATAGGCGTGACACCCGCTATTATTGTCCCTCCTGTCCTGACAATCCTGGTCTTTGCATTGGTGAATATTTTGAACGCTACCATGCACTAGTTGACTATTAGCGTAGGGTACAGCATTCCACAGACTAGGCACACTTTCACAGGGTCTCCCAAGATGCCATCGCATTTTGAGAGACCCGAACCTGGAACCGGTTACAGTTATAAAAGTTAGTTACAAAAAAAAAAAAAAAACACATACAAAAATATAAAAAAAAAAAAAAATAGTTGTCGTTTTATTGTTCTTTCTCTCTCTATTCTCTCTCTCTATTGTTCTGCTCTTTTTTACTGTATTCTATTCTGCAATGTTTTATTGTTATTATGTTTTATCATGCTTGTTTTCCAGGTATGCAATTTTTTATACTTTACCGTTTACTGTGCTTTATTGTTAACCATTTTTTTGTCTTCAGGTACGCCATTCACGACTTTGAATGGTTATACCAGAATGATGCCTGCAGGTTTAGGTATCATCTTGGTATCATTCTTTTCAGCCAGCGGTCGGCTTTCATGTAAAAGCAATCCTAGCGGCTAATTAGCCTCTAGACTGCTTTTACAAGCAGTGGGAGGGAATGCCCCCCCCCCAACGTCTTCCGTGTTTTTCTCTGGCTCTCCTGCCTCAACAGGGAACCTGAAAATGCAGCCGGTGATTCAGCCAGCTGACCATAGAGCTGATCAGAGACCAGAGTGGCTCCAAACATCTCTATGGCCTAAGAAACCGGAAGCTACGAGCATTTTATGACTTAGATTTCGCCGGATGTAAACAGCGCCATTGGGAAATTGGGAAAGCATTTTATCACACCGATCTTGGTGTGGTCAGATGCTTTGAGGGCAGAGGAGAAATCTAGGGTCTAATAGACCCCAATTTTTGCAAAAAAGAGTACCTGTCACTACCTATTGCTATGATAGGGGATATTTACATTCCCTGAGATAACAATAAAAATGATTTAAAAAAAAAATGAAAGGAACAGTTTAAAAATAAGATAAAAAAATAATAATAATAAAGAAAAAAAAAAAAAAAAAAAAAAAAAGCACCCCTGTCCCCCCTGCTCTCGCGCTAAGGCGAACGCAAGCGTCGGTCTGGCGTCAAATGTAAACAGCAATTGCACCATGCATGTGAGGTATCGCCGCGAAGGTCAGATCGAGGGCAGTAAGTTTAGCAGTAGACCTCCTCTGTAAATCTAAAGTGGTAACCTGTAAAGGCTTTTAAAGGCTTTTAAAAATGTATTTAGTTTGTCGCCACTGCACGTTTGTGCGCAATTTTAAAGCATGTCATGTTTGGTATCCATGTACTCGGCCTAAGATCATCTTTTTTATTTCATCAAACATTTGGGCAATATAGTGTGTTTTAGTGCATTAAAATGTAAAAAAGTGTGTTTTTTCCCCAAAAAATGCGTTTGAAAAATCGCTGCGCAAATACTGTGTGAAAAAAAAAAATGAAACACCCACCATTTTAATCTGTAGGGCATTTGCTTTAAAAAAAATATATAATGTTTGGGGGTTCAAAGTAATTTTCTTGCAAAAAAATTTTATTTTTTTATGTAAACAATAAGTGTCAGAAAGGGCTTTGTCTTCAAGTGGTTAGAAGAGTGGGTGATGTGTGACATAAGCTTCTAGATGTTGTGCATAAAATACCAGGACAGTTCAAAACCCCCCCAAATGACCCCATTTTGGAAAGTAGACACCCCAAGCTATTTGCTGATAGTCATGTTGAGTCCATGGAATAATTTATATTGTGACACAAGTTGCGGGAAAGAGACAATTTTTTATTTTTTTTATTTTTTTTTGCGCAAAGTTGTCACTAAATGATATATTGCTCAAACATGCCATGGGAATATGTGAAATTACACCCCAAAATACATTCTGTTGCTTCTCCTGAGTACGGGGATACCACATGTGTGAGACTTTTTGGGAGCCTAGCCGCGTACGGGACCCCGAAAACCAAGCACCGCCTTCAGGCTTTCTAAGGCCGTAAATTTTTGATTTCACTCTTCACTGCCTATCACAGTTTCGGAGGCCATGGAATGCCCAGGTGGCAAAAAAAACCCCCAAATGACCCCATTTTGGAAAGTAGACACCCCAAGCTATTTGATGAGAGGTATAGTGAGTATTTTGCAGACCTCACTTTTTGTCACAAAGTTTTGAAAATTGAAAAAAGAAAAAAAAAATTTTTTTTTCTCGTCTTTCTTTATTTTCAAAAACAAATGAGAGCTGCAAAATACTCACCATGCCTCTCAGCAAATAGCTTGGGGTGTCTACTTTCCAAAATGGGGTCATTTGGGGGGGGTTTGTGCCACCTGGGCATTCCATGGCCTCCGAAACTGTGATAGGCAGTGAGGAGTAAAATCAAAAATGTACGCCCTTAGAAATCCTGAAGGCAGTGATTGGTTTTCGGGGTCCCGTACGCGGCTAGGCTCCCAAAAAGTCCCACACATGTGGTATCCCCATACTCAGGAGAAGCAGCTAAATGTATTTTGGGGTGCAATTCCACATATGCCCATGGCCTGTGTGAGCAATATATCATTTAGTGACAACTTTGTGCAAAAAAAAAAAAAAAAAATAAAAAATTGTCACTTTCCCGCAACTTGTGTCAAAATATAAAACATTCCATGGACTCAACATGCCTCAAAGCAAATAGCTTGGGGTGTCTACTTTCCAAAATGGGGTCATTTGGGGGGGTTTTATGTCATCTGGGCATTTTATGGCCTTCAAAACTGTGATAGGTAGTGAGGAGTAAAATCAAAAATGTACGCCCTTAGAAATCCTGAAGGCAGTGATTGGTTTTCGGGGCCCCGTACGCGGCTAGGCTCCCAAAAAGTCCCACACATGTGGTATCCCCGTACTCAGGAGAAGCAGCTAAATGTATTTTGGGGTGCAATTCCACATATGCCCATGGCCTGTGTGAGCAATATATCATTTAGTGACAACTTTTTGTAATTTTTTTTTTTTTTTTTTGTCATTATTCAATCACTTGGGACAAAAAAAATGAATATTCAATGGGCTCAACATGCCTCTCAGCAAATTCCTTGGGGTGTCTACTTTCCAAAATGGGGTCATTTGTGGGGGTTTTGTACTGCACTGCCATTTTAGCACCTCAAGAAACGACATAGGCAGTCATAAATTAAAGGCTGTGTAAATTCCAGAAAATGTACCCTAGTTTGTAGACGCTATAACTTTTGCGCAAACCAATAAATATACACTTATTGACATTTTTTTTACCAAAGACATGTGGCCGAATACATTTTGGCCTAAATGTATGACTAAAATTGAGTTTATTGGATTTTTTTTAGAACAAAAAGTAGAAAATATCATTTTTTTTCAAAATTTTCGGTCTTTTTCCGTGTATAGCGCAAAAAATAAAAACGGCAGAGGTGATCAAATACCATCAAAAGAAAGCTCTATTTGTGGGAAGAAAAGGACGCAAATTCCGTTTGGGTACACCATTGCATGACCGCGCAATTAGCAGTTAAAGCGACGCAGTGCCGAATTGTAAAAAGTGCTCTGGTCAGGAAGGGGGTAAATCCTTCCGGGGCTGAAGTGGTTAAAGGAAAGAAGAACCTATAAGAGAAGTCATATTTTCTGAAGTATCAGGTATTCTAGGTATTCCTGGATCATCTATAAAAAAAAAATAAAGACAGAGAAAGAAGAAAAGATGAAGGGAGAGAAGGAGTGTGGGACCGTCAAGGGATTAGGGATGAGCCCGATGTTCGAGTCGTACATAAGTTCGACTCGAACATTAGGCGTTCGCCAAATTTAGAACATTATGGGGCGTTCACGGGAAATTCAAGCTCCCGCGGAACGCCTCATAATGCACTGTGACGGCTGCTGATTGGCCAAAGCATGTACCTGACCTGCATGCTTTGGCCAATCATAGTGCGTTCTGCTATGAGAGCCATGATTGGCCAAAGGCAGGGTGCCTTTGGCCAATCATGGCTCAGGGGGCTAAGTTCATGCCCCACACTATGTAAGGCTGCATACATAGTGGCCATAGATTATGTAATGGATGAGGGCAGCAGAATTACATTTCTAAAGGAAAAAATGTCATTTAAAACTGCTCGCGGCTGTAATGTATTGCCAGATCACGGCAATATACATACAAATCATTGAAAAAGAGTTCCCCCCATGCCAAATTTAAAAAAAAAAAAAAAGGCGTGGGGGTCCCCTCCAAACCTGAAGGGCCTGGTATGGATTTTAAGTGGAACCCCGCGCCAAAAAAAAAAAAGTGTCCCGCCATGTAAATCCATTTTCAATCACCGCGCCAACAACCCAGAAAAATATTGGGAGATGTCCTGCTGACTGCAGCCTTTTCACGATGACAGCTGTTATATAGCTGAGGGCGGGCCCACACGGTGACATAAACAGATGACCCCGACCGCCTCTGATGTCATATGATGTCACATGATGTCAGAAGGTGGTGGGGTCACCCAGTTATGTCACCAGGTGGCCCTGCCCTCAGCTATATAAGAGCGGTCATCGTGAAAAGGTTGCAGTCGTGGGTTATCGACGCTGTGATTGAAGATGGATTTAGTGTTGCAGGACACTATTTTTTATTTTATTTTTTAATAAAGGAATTTTCAAAAACTGTCTCCTGTCATTTTTACTTTTTTAACACTTTTGTTGGTGAATGTGTAGGGGTACAATGTACCCGATACCCATTCACATAGGGGGGGCGGGATCTGGGGGACCCCTTGTTAAAGGGGGCTTCCAGATTCTGATAGGCCCGCTGCCCACAGACCCCCACAACCACCAGGCAAGGGTTGTGGGGAAGAGGCCCTTATCCCCATCAACATGGGGACAAGGTGTTTTGGGGGGACCCCAAAGCACCCTCCCCATGTTGAGGGCATGTGGCTCTCTCCCTTTTTCTGCGGTCTGCCAGGTTGCGTGCTTGGATAAGAGTCTGGTATGGATTTTGGGGGGACCCCCATGCCATTTTTTTTACAATTTTGGCACAGGGTTCCCCTTAAAATCCATACCATACCTGAAGGGCCTGGTATGGATTTGGGGGGACCCACGCCAATTTTTTTTTACATTTTGGTGCAGGGTTCCCCTTAATATCCATACCAGACCTAAAGGGCCTGGTATGGATTTTTGGGGGACTCCCATGCCATTTTTTTTAATTTTGGCACGGGGTTCCCCTTAATATACATACCAGACCCAAAGGGCCTGGTAATGGACTGGGGGTAACCCATGTCATTTTTTCAATGATTTGTATCTATATTGCTGGGATCTGACAATACATTACAGCAACAAGCAGTTTTAAATTGCATTTTTTCCTTTAGAAATTTCATTTTGCTGTGGTACTGTTCTAAACACGGAAAAGATGTGGTACTTTACAGGCAGACTAAGGAGACCCCCAGGCAGACTAAGGAGACGCTGTGGATCAGCGTAGGGGTCCCCCCCAAAATCCATACTGGACCCTTATCCGAGCACACAGCCCAGCAGGTCAGGAAAGGGGCAGGGACAAGCGCCCCCCTCTAAAAGTTACCAGGCCGCATGCCCTCAACATGGGGGGTGGTTGCTTTGGGGCCCCAAAGCACCCCCCGGCCCCAAAGCACCTTGTCCCCATGTTGATAAGGACAAGGGCCTCTTCCCGACAACTCTGGCCATTGGTTGTCGGGGTCCGTGGGCGGGGGGCTTATCGGTATCTGGAAGACCCTTTAACAATGGGGTCCCCAGATCCCAGTCCCCCACCCTATGTAAATGAGTATGAGGTACATTGTACCCCTTCCCATTCACCTAAAAAAATGTCAAAAATAAAACACATTACACATATTGTTAAAGTAATTTATTAAGGCAGCTCGGTCTCCTCTTCCGTTCTCTTCTCCCCTCTCTGGCTCTTCTGCCTCCTCCGCTGATGTCTTCTGCCTCCAGAGCAGGAGAAGGCATTGAGTCAACATCGGAAGAAGAACAGAAGGAGAAGACAGCGGAGAAGACCCAGCAAAAGAGTGAGAAGATAGCGGAGAAGACCCAGCAGAGGCAGAAGACAGCGGGCAGAGGGAGAAGAATCGGAGAGGGCTAGAAGCCATCAGCGGAGAACGGAGAAGACCTGGAGAGGGGAGAAGAACCGGCAGAGGCAGAAGACGTCAGCGGAGGAGGCAGAAGGGAGAGGGGAGAAGAGATCTGAAGAGACAACGGAGCTGCCTTAATAAATTACTTTAACAATATGTATATTGTGTTTTATTTTAGAATTTTTTTTAAGTGAATGGGTAGGAGTACAATGTGCCCCATTGTCATTGACATAGGGCGGGGGGCCGGAATCTGGGGGCCCCCTTGTTAAAAGGGAATTCCAGATCCTGATAAGCCCCCCGCCCGCTGACCCCGACAACTGGCTCGTCCCCATCCCCTTTCCTGACCTGCCAGGCTGTGTGCTCCCTTGAAAATCCATACCAGACCAAAGGGCCTGATATGCTTCCCGAGGGGGAACCCATGCCATTTTTTTTTACATTGTATGTGGAGTTCCCCCTAAAGATTCATACCAGACACAGTGCCTGGTATTGTCGGGGATCAAAGTTGGATCCCTGTTCATTGAAGTCGGATGCACGTCGGACTTCAAGTTGCAGAGCAAACTCGAATCCAAAGTGGTACGACTGCCATGTCGTACCAGTGTGAACCTGGCCTTAGTCACAGGAACTGACCATAAGGTATTGACTTTTTTTAAAATTCTGGGTGGAAACTCTGCGCATGTAGGATGGTATTTCCTGCAGTCTCCTTTCTGAAAAGTTTATTTATAAGGTTCCCTCCTGTCCTTTTACATACTGATGCATCAAGGAAACTTCCTGGTGATCAAACGTCATAGTAAAAAATAGATTTTTAGCATTATTATTAATTTTCCTTAAACATTCTTGAAGAAGACTTTCTGGACCATCCCGCATGAAAAATACATTGTCTATGTATCTGTGCCATGTCATTATATGGCACATATACATAGACAAGGCTTCATCTGCGAGGAAATTTTGCTCCCACTCCCCCAGGTACAGGTTGTCATAGGATGGGGCACAACATATCCCCATCACTACCCCCTGCACATGGAGGTTTGGTTGCCAACAAAATCCCATAGGGTTTTAAAAAACAAAACTATGAGAATAGGGATGGTGGCAACCTTTTCCCTAAACAGAGTGAAAAAACACTAAAAATAAAAAAATAAAAATCATATTTCATCATAAATTTAGGCCAAAATGTATTCTCTACATGTCTTTGGTAAAGAAAAAAAATGAGTGCTGCCGGTACAGGGGACCTACAGTTCATTGAGGGAACCATGAATGCCAACATGTACTGTGACATACTGAAGCAGAGCATGATCCCCTCCCTTCGGAGACTGGGCCACAGGGTAGTATTCCAACGTGATAACGACCCCAAACACTGAACACTGCCTTGCTAAAGAAGCTGAGGGTAAAGGTGAAGGACTGGCCAAGCATGTCTCCAGACCTAAACCCTAATGAGCATCTGTGGGGCATCCTTAAACGGAAGGTCTCTAACATCCACCAGCTCCGTGATGTCATCATGGAGGAGTGGAAGAGGACTCCAGTGGCAACCTGTGAAGCTCTGGTGAACTCCATGCCCAAGAGGGTTGAGGCAGTGCTGGAAAATAATGGTGGCCACACAAAATATTGACACTTTGGGCCCAATTTGGACATTTTCACTTAGGGGTGTACACACTTTTATTGCCAACAGTTTAGACATCAATGGCTGTGTGTTGAGTTATTTTGAGGGGACAGCAAATTTACACTGTTATACAAGCTGTACACTCACTACATTACATTGTAGCAAAGTGTCATTTGTTCAGTGTTGTCACATAAAAAGATATAATAAAATATTTACAAAAATGTGAGGGGTGTACTCACTTTTGTGAGATACTGTATATTAATTTATTTGCATGAAAGTTATAGCATCTACAAACAATGATATATACAATATACTGGAATTTTTTTAATATACTACTAAGTCAATCAGCGGATTTTAGTGGGACTGTGATAGTGCGGCAGGAAATCTTACATTAACTGATGCAGGAGGGAAACTTGCTCTGACATCACCAGTGACACTAATACACTGATCAGTGCTAATATACACTGTCACTGTACTAATGACACTGGCTGGGAAGGTGTTAACATTTAGGGACAATCAAAGGGTTAGGGTGCCTAACAATGTTTACTGTGTTTATTGTGTGTGCTGTGTACTGCTTTCACTAAGCATACTCCCGAGCTTTGCAGGGGGAAAAAATCTACACATCTCCACTGTCAGAAGAGAGCCCTGCATTGTTTACCAACACAGGGCTCTCTTCTGTCATTCGCTCAGCCGATCAGTGGGTGCCGGCCATAAATCATTGGCTGTGACCTGTTAATCAGCTTGTGCTGCATTGAATGGCAGCACACCCGGGGGCCACGGCTGCACGTCCACCTACCCATAAAAAGCGGCTTACATATATGTAGGTGATCCAGCACATGGGGGTCACTCTGCTGCAGTGTAGGTCCCCAATTTAAAGTGATAGCAGACTTTATAATTTGTCTAGAGGTCCATATTGTGGGGTGAGCAGACTACATATATGTGGGGGAAAGCATGATGTGGAAATATGTTCTAATAGCATTTAAAGTGGTATTACACCTCAGAATCACTCAGAAGTCTAAGATATCGAGTGCTCTGGATCGTTGGTAAGCGGCAGAGATGAACACATGACAAATAATGAGAAGAGTATCAGTTAAGATATATTTGTTATACAGTTGGGAGAAATAATTATTTGATCCCCTACAGATTTTGTAAGTTTGCCCACTTACAAAGAAATTAAGGGTCTATAATTTTTAGGACATCAGGGACAAGACTGAAGACCTGCACAAGGCTAAAATGGGCTACAAGACCATAAGCAAAGATAAAGATAAAAGAAACAACGCACTTGCCCCTACTGCAACACTGTTTATTAGATACAATTAAAAACAACAAAGTAACAATAAACACTCACATTGTGTTGGTGTAATTGAGCGTGTCTGTTTAAGGCTATATTGGCTCTCCTGAGTTCAAGATTCCAGGAATCCAGGCTGGATTCAAGGTAAGTTGAGAGTCTCTGTCTGTGATGTATCTACGAGTAGCCGCTGGCAAGCTGCACGAGAGCCGCCCGCTCACAGTGAGGATCCAGAAAAAGCAGGAAGACTACACACGAATGCACGTGCACACGACCCTCAAACAAAGCCAGCTGGTAAGTGACACTATGGGTTGCTAGGACTACATGTTTCAGAGGGTGTAGCCTCCTTCTTCAGGTCTACCATGTGTTCTCACAGGGGCCCTTATATAGTGTCCTTCATAAGGTAGTTAACCCATTTGATGCCAAATAATAGGCAATCGCCAGGAACACATGGCTACTAATTAGCAAGACCTTGATATATATAATAATAGTGCATATTCAATATTGTTTGATGTCATTAACCCCTTTGTTTTATATGGTAAAAACAACATACCATAAGGATAACCTCTCGATCGACTGTACTACAAACTGAATAACCTTTCAAATATATATATATATATATATATATATATACACACAGTGGGGATGGAAAGTATTCAGACCCCCTTAAATTTTTCAATCTTTGTTATATTGCAGCTATTTGCTAAAATCATCTAATTTCATTTTTATTCCTCATTAATGTACACACAGCACCCCACATTGACAGAAAAACACAGAATTGTTGACATTTTTGCAGATTTATTAAAAAAGAAAAACTGAAATATCATATAGTCCTAAGTATTCAGACCCGTTGCTGTGACACTCATATATTTAACTCAGGTGCTGTCCATTTCTTCTGACCATCCTTGAGATGGTTCTACACCTTCATTTGAGTCCAGCTGTGTTTGATTATACTGATTAGACTTGATTACTAAAGCCACACACCTGTCTATATAAGACCTTACAGATCACAGTGCATGTCAGAGCAAATCAGAATCATGAGGTCAAAGGAACTGCCTGAAGAGCCCAGAGACAGAATTGTGGCAAGGCACAGATCTGGCCAAAGTTACAAAAAAAATTCTGCTGCACTTAAGGTTCCTAAGAGCACTATGATCTCCATAATCCCTAAATGGAAGATCAGAACCCTTCCTAGAGCTGGCCGTCTGGCCAAATTGAGCTATCGGGGAGAAGAGCCTTGTTGAGAGAGGTAAAGAAGAACCCAAAGATCACTGTGGCTGAGCTCCAGAGATGCAGTCGGGAGATGGGAGAAAGTTGTAGAAAGTCAACCATCACTGCAGCCCTCCACCAGCCCTCCACCAGTCGGGGCTTTGTGGCAGAGTGGCCTGACAGAAGCCTCTCCTCAATGCAAGACACCCTGCATGGAATTTGCTAAAAAACACCTGAAGGACTCCAAGATGGTGAGAAATAAGATTCTCTGGTCTGATGAGACAAAGATAGAACTTTTTTGGCCTTAATTCTAAGCGGTGTGTGTGGAGAAAACCAGGCACTGCTCATCACCTGTCCAATACAGTCCCAACAGTGAAGCATGGTGGTGGCAGCATCATGTTGTGGGGGTGTTTTTGAGCAATTGAGGGACAGATGAATGCGGCCAAGTACAGGGATATCCTGGATGAAAACCTTCTCCAGAGTGCTCAGGACCTCAGACTGGACTGAAGGTTACCTTCCAACAAGACAATGACCCTAAGCACAAAGCTAAAATAACGAAAGAGTGGCTTCACAACAACTCCATGACTGTTCTTGAATGGCCCAGCCAGAGCCCTGACTTAAACCCAATTGAGCATCTCTGGAGAGACCTAAAAATGGCTGTCCACCAATGTTTACCATCCAACCTGACAGAACTGGAGAGGATCTGCAAGGAGGATTGGCAGAGGATCCCCAAATCCAGGTGTGAAAAACTTGTTGCATCTTTCCCAAAAACACTCTTGGCTGTATTAGATCAAAAGGGTGCTTCTACTAAATACTGAGCAAAGGGTCTGAATACTTAGGACCATGTGATATTTCAGTTTTTCTATTTTAATAAATCTGCAAAAATGTCAACAATTCTGTGTTTTTCTGTCAATATGGGGTGCTGTGTGTACATTAATGAGGAAACAAAAATGAACTTAAATGATTTTAGCAAATGGCTGCAATATAACAAAGAATGAAAAATTTAAGGGGGTCTGAATACTTTCCGTCCCCACTATATATAAATATATATATATATATATATATATATATATATATATATATATATATATATATATATATATATATATATATCCATTTTTAAAAAATGCATATAGACACATATACAAATATATATCTCCTTCTGTCTTTTTAGGGTATATCTTTTCTGGAAGTATTTATTTATTAGGTATCTTTTTCAGTCCATTTGATAAACCTCTATTAACCAGCAACATTCGCCTAAAGAGCTAAATGACTGTTTGAAATAATTAAAAAACTGTTTAAAAAACTGTTTGAAAAAACTATTTAAAAAACTATTTAGGAAAGCCCGCCTAAACCTTAAAGAGAACTTCTCGCAATAATATACAAAGTAGTAAGGTATAACTATGTGTATAAATATGGTTCCTTATATTTAAAATAGAATAGAATACTTGGGAATATGTGGGAATGATATCAAACAAGGAAGCCTTGAAGGGAGCCTTAATGGAATTGAGCAACTAATGACCCAATAAGGAGTATTGGTATCATTTATGTTGTTGGATCCACATATATTTAAATAATTAAAAAAACTTTTTATAATTTTTTTTTAAATATGTATATCCAAACCATCACTCAATCTATGTGGTTATTGTGTTAATGTATGTACCACACACGTGGCGGGTACGCTACCCGGATGCATATGCATGCATGCACATACATTAGTAATCACAATAACCACACAGATCGAGTGATGGTTTGGTGGGTGGATATAACAATTTTTTTTAAACACACCTCCAAGACGACCACTGCCTTGCTAAAGAAGCTGAGGGTAAAGGTGATGAACTGGCCAAGCATGTCTCCAGACCTCAACCCTATTGAGCATCTGTGGGGCATCCTCAAAACGGAAGGTAGAGAAGCGCAAGGTCTCTAACATCCACCAGCTCTGTGATGTCGTCACACAAAATATTGACACTTTGGGCCCAATTTGGACATTTTCACTTGGGGGTGTACTCACTTTTGTTGCCAACGGTTTAGACATTATTGGCTGTGTGTTGAGTTATTTTGAGGAGACAGTAAATTTACACATTTCTTCGGTGTTGTCACATAAAAAGATATAATAAAATATTTACAAAAATGTGAGGGGTGTACTCACTTTTGTGATATACTGTACATAGTTATTTTTGAAAGGTATACATTACTACTTTTTATATTATTGCGAGAAGTTCTCTTTTAGGTTTAGGAAAACTTTCTTAAATAGTTTTTTCAAACAGTTTTTTAATTCTTTCAAACAGTCTTTTAGCTCTTTAGGCGAATGCCACTGTTAATAGAGGTTTATCAAAAGGACTGAAATAGATACCTCATCAAATAAAAACTTCCTGAAAAGATATACATACGTATATGTATATGTATTTTTTAAAAATGAATAGATATACAGTGCCTTGCAAAAGTATCCACCCCCCTTGGCTTTTTACCTATTTTTGTTACATTACAGCCTTTGGTTCAATGTTTTTTTAATCTGAATTATGTGTGATGGATCAAAACACAAGTCTAAGTTGGTGAAGTAAAATTATAAAAATAGTTTTATGTATATATTTTTCAGAAATAAAAAACTGATAATTGGCATGTGCGTATGTATTCACCCCCTTTGTTATGAAGCCCATAAAAAGCTCTGGTGCAAGCAATTACCTTCAGAAGTCACATAATTAGTGAAATGATGTCCACCTGTGTGCAACCTAAGTGTCACATGATCTGTCATTACATATACACACCTTTTTGAAAGGCCCCAGAGGCTGCAACACCTAAGCAAGAGGCACCACTAACCAAACACTGCCATGAAGACCAAGGAACCCTCCAAACAAGTAAGGGACAATATTGTTGAGAAGTACAAGTCAGGGTTAGGTTATAAAAAAATATCCAAATCTTTGATGATCCCTAGGAGCACCATCAAATCTATCATACCCAAATGGAAAGAACATGGCACAACATCAAACCTACCAAGAGGTGGCCGCACACAAAAACTCACAGACTGGGCAAGGAGGGCATTAATCAGAAAGGCAGCACAGAGACCCAAAGTAACCCTGGAGGAGCTGCAGAGTTCCACAGCAGAGACTGGAGTATCAGTACATAGGACGACAATAAGCCGTACGTTCCATAGAGTTGGGCTTTTTTGCAGAGTGGCCAGAAGAAAGCCATTACTTGCAGCAAAAAACAAAATGGCACGTTCTGAGTTTGCGAAAAAGCATGTGGGAGACTCCCAAAATGTATGGAGGAAGGTGCTCTGGTCTGATGAGACTAAAATTGAACTTTTTGGCCATCAAAGAAAAGCTATGTCTGGCGCAAACCCAACACATCACATCACCCAAAGCACACTATCCCCACAGTAAAACATGGTGGTGGCAGCATCATGCTGTGGGGATGTTTTTCAGCAGTTGGGACTGGGAAAATGGTCACAGTTGAGGGAAAGATGGATGGTGCTAAATACAGGGATATTCTTGAGCAAAACCTGTAACACTCTGTGTGTGATTTGAGGCTAGGACGGAGGTTCACCTTCCAGCAGGACAATGACCCCAAACACACTGCTAAAGTAACACTTGAGTGGTTTAAGGGGAAACATGTAAATGTGTTGGAATGGCCTCAAAAGCCCAGACTTCAATCCAATAGAAAATCTGTGGTCAGGCTTAAAGATTGCTGTTCACAAGCGCAAACCACACAACTTGAAGGATCTGGAGCAGTTTTGCAAGGAGGAATGGGCAAAAAATCCCAGTGGTAAAATGTGGCAAGCTCATAGAGACTTATCCAAAGCGACTTGGAGCTGTGATAGCCAGAAAAGGTAGCTCTACAAAGTATTGACTTTAGGGGGGTGAATAGTTATGCACATTGACTTTTTCTGTTATTTTGTCCTATTTGTTGTTTGCTTCACAATAAAAAAAAAAAAAAAACATCTTCAAAGTTGTGGGCATTTTCTGTAAATTAAATGATGCAAATCCTCAAACAATCCATGTTAATTCCAGGTTGTGAGGCAACAAAACATGAAAAGGGGGGGGGGGTGAATACTTTTGCAAGGCACTGTATATATATATATATATATATATATATATATATATATGTATGTATGTATATTTGAAAGGTTATTCAGTTTGTAATATAGTCGATCGAGATGTTATCCTTATGGTATGTTGTTTTTAGCATATAAAACAAAGGGGTTAATGACATCGAACGATATTGAATGTGAACTATTGTTATATATCAAGGTGGTTTTGCTAATTAGTAGCCATGTGTTCCTGGCGATTGCCTATAATTTGGCACCGAATGGGTTAACTACCTTATGAAGGACACTATATAAGGGCCCCTGTGAGAACACATGGTAGACCTGAAGAAGGAGGCTACGCCCTCTGAAGTATGTAGTCTTAGCAACCACTAGCGTAACTTACCAGCTGGCTTTGTTTGAGGGTCCTGTGCACGTGCATCCGTGTGGAGTCTTCCTGCTTTTTCAGGATCCTAGCTGTGAGCGGGCGGCTCTCGTGCAGCTTGTCGCCGGCTGCTCGTAGATATATCACAGACAGAGACTGTCAGCTTACCTTGGATCCAGCCAGGATTCCTGGAATCTTGAACTCAGGAGAGCCAATACAGCCTTAAACAGACACGCTCAATTACACCAACACAATGTGAGTGTTCCTTGTTACTTCGTTGTTTTTAATTGTATACAATAAACAGTGTTGCACTAGGGGCCAGTGCGCTGTTTCTTTTATATTTATCTTTGCAGCCATCAGTTCTCCCACTGGTTAATGGAGCAGCAAACGAATATACACCATATTGGTTTAACCCCTTCCTTGGACATTTCAAGGCGCTGATTGTCTTTTCGCCATTGAGGATTTATATTCTCATTTACAACAACTTTTGTGGAACTCTCATTACGATCTCATCATTTATCCTAATTGCTCTCATTGACTCTTTTGGACTTTAGCGCTTTGGTGTCTTTTTGTTTTTTATTTTACTAAGACCATCAGTAAGAAGCTTGGTTTGAAGGAGACAACTGTTGAAGCGATTATTCTCAAATGGAAGAAACACAAAATAACCATCAATCGTCCTCGGTCTGGAGCTATACAAGATTTTGCCTCATGAGGTAAGGATGATTATGAGAAAAGTGAGGGATCAGCCCAGAACTACACGGGAGGAGCTTGTGAATGATCTCAAGGCAATTGGGACCACAGCTACCAAACAAACCATTGTTAACACAACACGCCGCCATGGATTGAAATCCTGCAGCGCCCGCAAGGTCCCCCTCCTCAAGAAGGCACATGTACATCTGAAGTTTGCCAATGAACATCTAAATGATTCCGAGAAGGATTGGGAGAAAGCGCTGTGATCAGATGAGACCAAAATTGAGCTCTTTGGCATTAACTCGACTCGCCGTGTTTGGAGGAAGAAAGATTCTGAATGTGGCCCTAGAAACACCATCTCTACAGTCAAGCACTGGGGTGTAAAAATTATGCGTTGGGGCTGTTTCTCTGCTAAAGGTACAGGCTGACTTTGCCGCTTTGAGGGGCCAATGGACGGGGTCATGTAATGTAAAATCATGGATGAGAAACTTCTTCCCTCAGCCAGAACACTGACGATGGGTAGTGGATGGGTCTTCCAGCATGACAATGACCCAAAACATACCGCCAAGGCAACAAAGAAGTGGCTCAAGAAGAAGCACATTAAGGTCATGGAGTGTCAACAAAAAATGTAACTTAGTGCTGCTTCCACATACCTAATCACATATGCTAAATTATATACATCTATATATATATATATATAAAGTGCTAGTGCGTTCACTAGAAAATAAATAGTCCATCAGTTCAAAAAAAGTGCCAGTGTTGATGATTCTTTCTTGTGAAAATCCAAGGTGCCACTCCGTGCTCCACTCCTGAATTCCCCACTCAACAACAGTATGATTCAAAACAGCATGGTATATATCCTTAACCAGTGGATGAATGTAGCTCCTTCCTTCTCTTTCAATTACAAGGCTCTCAGCATAGTTGTAATATGCAATCCAATGAAGAGAAAGATATCCATAGCATAACACTGTTTACTTTATTAAAAGTTTAAAGTTTATTGAAAGGTCATGGAGTGGCCTTGCCAGTCTTCAGACCTTAATACTATAGAAAATTTATGGAGGAAGTTGAAACTTTGAGTTGTCAAGCGACAACCAAGAAGCTTAAAGCGGGGGTCCACCTATCTATCGTTTTTTTTTTTTTTAGTTCATTCACAAACTTTTCTTCTCAGCATTACATACTCACATATTGTGTGTAATATGTCCGCCTGTGTCAGATTTCGTCGGAAAGAATAACTTATATTATTCACTGCAGGCGGTTTCCATCTTCATTGTGGGCATTTGAAGCCCACAAGCATTTATTTCCTGGATGTGGTGAATGCTGTGCTCCCAGCATTCACTGCTCGTTCCCGCACATGCTCAGTGGCATCCTGGGAAGCCTGAGACTAGCTCCCAGGAGTCTGGGAGAGGCTAGAAACATGCCTACTCCCATGGGAGGAGAACCAGGAAGTGCAAAGAAGAATAGAAAAATAAAAGGTAATTACAGCGATTTAAATTTTTTAAAACGGCATGTCAGCATCTAGGCAAGGAAGAGAATACATACAGATATTGTTCAAAATTTGGGTGGAACCCCGCTTTATTAAGGATTTAGAGAAGATCTGTAATAGAAGAGTGGACCAAAATCCCTCTTGAGATGTATGCAAAAATGGTCACCAACTACAAGAAACATCTTACCTTTGTGCTTGCCAACAAAGGTTTCTCCACCAAGTACAAAGTCATGTACGAAGTACGAAGTCTGCTGCCTTCAACACAGTTGACCACCTGCTCCTCCTCAGCAAACTCCACTGCCTTGGCCTCTGTAATTCTGCTTTATCCTGGTTCTCCTTCTACCTATCTTAGCGCACTTTCAGTGTCACTTACAGCTCCATCTCCTCTTCCTCTTTCTGTTGGGGTACCCCAAGGCTTCGTCCTTGAGACCCTCCTATTCTCTCTCTAAACCTCTTCCCTGGGCCAGTTGATAACCTCCCATGGCTTCCAATACCACCTCTACGCCGATGACACTCAGATCTATATCTCCACTCCTCAACTCACCCCCTCGATCTCATAACATATCGGTATAGATGTCACACCACTTTCTTAAACTCAATCTTTCTAAAACTGAGCTTGTTATGTATCCTCCTTCTTGCCTCCATCCCCCCCCCCCCCCACAGCTTTACCATTAAGATCAACAGCACAACCATTGGTCCCTCCACACATGCCAGGGTTCTGGGTGTAATCCTTGACCTCTCCTTCAGCCCCCACATCCAATCACTGGCTAAATCCTGCCGCCTTAACCTCTGCAACATCTCCAGAATTCGACCCTTCCTGACTAACGACACCACAACATATTCACTCCTTGGTTATTTCACACCTCAACTACTGCAACTCTCTCCTTAATGGCCAGCCCTTACGCAGGTTATCCCCTCTTCAGTCTATTATGAATGCTGCTACTAGACTAATACACCTCACTAACCGATCCACGTCTGCTGCTCCTCTCTGCCAATCCCTTCACTGGCTTCCCGTACCCCACCGTATAAAATTCAAAATACTAACCACAACATACAAGGCCATCCACAACATTGCCCACAGCTACATCACCAACCTCATCTGCAGATATCGCCTAAATCGTCCTCCCGCTCCTCCCAGGACCTCCTGCTGTCATGTTACCTCCTCCCATACTCACCTTCAGGACTTCTCCAGAGCCTCTCCCATCCTTTGGAACTCCCTGCCCCAGTATATCCGATCAGCCCCTAACCTGTCCACCTTTAGGAGATCCCTGAAAACTAATTTATTCAGGGAAGCCTATCCCACACCCACCTAAGAACTGTACCCGAGCCACTCCCATCAAATCATCCCCCGCAGCTATTACCTTTTATCCCCCCTCCCTTTAGAATGTAAGCTTTACGAGCAGGGCCCTCCTGTCTTCTGTATTAAACTGTTCTGTAATTGTGCTGCCCCCCTCTACATTGTAAAGCGCTACGTAAACTGTTGGCATTATATAAATTGTGTATAATAATAATGTTTTGCTTGGGGATCAAATACTTATTTTACACACTGAACTGCAACTTAATTTATAACATTTGTATCCTGTTTTTTTCTGGATTTTTGGTTCATATTCTGTCTCTATCATTTAAAATACACCTATAATAAAAATGATAGATTCTGTATTTCTTTGTAAGTGGGCAAAGCTACAAAATCTGCAGGGGATCAAATTATTATTTTCCTCACTGTATATGAATGAAAGGACTATTTTAAAGGGTAAGCACATTTCCAACAGTTTGGGTGAAGGTCTTCATGTAAGCAAGATATTTTGAGGGTGGCACAATATTACAAACTTTGAAAGTATGTGGATGCACAAAAAAAAATTGATAGAAAGGATGTGTACAGTATATATTTTTTTGAAGAGTAATGCTATAATATTATTTTTTTCTATGAAAGTTTAAGGATGTTATATTTGTTGAAATTTGAGAGCTTCACAGATTATATAGAAAAGGAGGACCCTCACCATGCTAACATCCAATATATATAGATAAGGATTGAGAAACTCAACAAATCGGTGGACTTTGTAGGCACATAATGAGAGGAAACCTGATTAAAAAGTTACCTTTATGGTAAGTTCCATTCAGAAATACTATTCCACTCTCTATAAATTTTTATGAATGGATAGGTAATACTGCATATATTTCTAGGTGCCCTGCTTCTTGACGACTCATTACACTATGATAATATATCTTTATTTTTCGGTCTGGATCTCTACCTTGCTACTCTGTTGGCCGTAAGCCTACTATATACCAGGTGAGAATTATCCTACCACTGGTTTGACTGATAGGGACCTCACATACTTGTATGGTTCTTTTCCCCTGCTTTGGAGATTATGCTTACACGAATACTTATCTATTTTAGGTATACGTATGACAGAGTTCTTCCTCATAGCAGTATACAACTGTTTATTTACCAGCGTGTATGCCACAGCTAAACTTATACCTATGTACACGCATCGATCTGACACACATGTACAGTCAGGTCCATAAATATTGGGACATTGACACAATTCTAATCTTTTTGGCTCTATACACCATCACAATGGATTTGAAATGAAACGAACAAGATGTGTTTTAACTGCAGACTTTCAGCTTTAATTTACATCCAAATAAGGTGAACGTTGTAGGAATTACAACAGTTTGTATATGTGCCTCCCACTTTTTAAGGGACCAAAAGTAATGGGACAGATTAACAATCATCCATCAATCTTTCACTTTTTAATACTTGATTGCAAATCCTTTGCAGTCAATTACAGCCTGAAGTCTGGAACGCATAGACATCACCAGATGCTGAGTTTTATCCCTGGTGATGCTCTGCCAGGCCTCTACTGCAATTGTCTTCAGTTCCTGCTTGTTCTTGGGGCATTTTCCCTTCAGTTTTGTCTTCAACAAGTGAAATGCATGCTCAATCGGATTCAGGTCAGGTGATTGACTTGGCCATTGCATAACATTCCACTTCTTTCCCTTAACCACTTGCTTACTGGGCACTTAAACCCCCCTCCTATCCAGACTAATTTTCAGCTTTCAGCACTGACGCACTTTGAATGACAATTGCGCGGTCATACAACACTGTACCCAAATTAAATTTTTATCATTTTTTCCCCACAAATAGAGCTTTCTTTTGATGGTATTTGATCACCTCTGCAGTTTTTATTTTTTGTTAATGTGAATGTTTGTATGCTTTTTAACTAATTTGTAATAAAATGTATAACTTTTTAATCAGGTTTCCTCTCATTATGTGCCCACAAAGTCCAGCTATTTTTTGAGTTTCTCAATCCTTATCTGCACAGATTATAAGTTATTTTCCAATATTATTTCTATACTGGCATCTACACTCACCGGCCACTTTCAAAAACTACTGATCTACTGGGATTTTTACGCACAACGATCTCTCGGGTTTACAGAGAAGGGTCCAAAAAAGAGAAAATATCCAGTGAGCGGCAGTTGTGTGAACGAAAATGCCTTTTTGAAGTTAGAGGTCAGAGGAGAATGGGCAGATTGCTTGAAGATGATAGAAAGGCAACAGTAACTCAAATAACCACTCGTTACAACCAAGGAATGCAGAATACCATCTCTGAATGCACAACACATCGATCCTTGAAGCAGATGGGCTACAGTAGCAGAAGACCACACCGGGTGCCACTCCTGTCTGCTCAGAACAGGAAACTGAGGCTACAATTCGCACAGGCTCACCAAAATTGGACAATAGAAGATTGGAAAAACGTTGCCTGGTTTGATGAGTCTCGATTTCAGCTGTGACATTCAGATGGTAGGGTCAGAATTTGGTGTAAACAACATGAAAGCATGGATCTATTCTGCCTTGTATCAACGGTTCAGGCTGGTGGGGAAGGTGTAATGGTATGGGAGATATTTTCTTGGCATGCTTTGGGCCCCTTAGTATCAATTGAGCATCGTTTAAATGCCACAGCCTACCTGAGCATTATTGCTGACCATGAGGGAGTGTATATACTTATGATTAATGTTATATGTTGGTTGCAGTAGTTCCTCTGCTCCCAATTACTTTTATTAGATTACTGTTTACAGAGGCCCTGTCCTGGGTGGAGGTTCTCTTATTTACCTTTAGAGCAATATCGTGTTTGGAGAGGGTCAAAACCCTCTCCCAAAATAGGGCTACACATGTAACATGGTCTGCCCAACTCAATCACCCCTACTCTCATTTCTCTACAACATAAAGACTAAATATTTCATTGTCCCAGATGACCAGTGAGAAGGCTAAAGAGAATCTTTTAGGCCCCATTCACACTTTGCATGGCAGGGATGTATTTTCCAGCTCGCAATTTTTTTTGGGGTGGTTTAAACACATTTCGCTTATCACATATAGGGCATCCCATTTATCTGCATGGGCTTCCCTATGCGTGTTTGTTGTGTAAAAGAAGATCCTGCATCTTTTTGGGCAATGAGCTTTGCACGATTTCCACACTCTTGTCGTGCCACAATCACAGCAAAATCACACTGCCTTTAAAATGACATTAAGAACGTTTTTTTGCAATTTTAGCATGATTACTGTCAACAGTCAGTATCCCTGATCACTGTCACACCAGTTAAATGATGACTCTGTACTGCTCTAGTGACAGTGTGTTATAAATAATTGTGAAAAAAAAAAAAATGTTATTTAATTTCTTCATTTTCAAACATAAGTGCCAAAAAATTACAACTTCAAAAAACTCACCATGCCTTTTACTAAACACCTTTGACTGTCTACTTTCCAAAAAGGGGTAATTTGGGGGTATTAGTACTCTCCTGACAGGGCCTCAAGAAATTAGATGTCAGTACATCAGGACTGATCAATTTTCAAATATACAGTATATATCATATATTGTATACTCTATAGCTTTCACAAAGACTAAATAATACACACTGATTTTGGTTATATTTACCAAAATAATGTAGCAGAATACATTTGGCCTAAATTTATGAAGAAAGATTGTTTATTTGCTAAATTTTATAACAGAAACTAAGAAAAACATGTTTTTTTTTCTAAATTGACAGTCTGTTTTCATTTATATAGGAAGAAAGATTAAAAGGCCAGTGGTCATTAAATACCACCAAAGGAAAGCTCTAAAAAAGTCATAAAAATGTAATTTTGGTACAGCTTTGGCAGGAAGGAGGTGAGTGTCCAGAATTGAAGTGGTTAAATAATTTTACACATAATTATACACAAAATCAGCTGCTGAAGAAACAGGCACATTTTGCAAGTTTTTTTCAGTAATTTGATTGGTAATTAACATATTTTTTTTAAAAAGGATCATTTGAAGATAAATTGAAATACAGATTAGAAAAATAATACTTTAATCAAAACCATAATCCCAAGCATAGATTTAAATCATACTATAAAGCCTTAAATGAGTGATGTACTTTCCCCCGCAAATTCTAACATTCAAAGAAACCAATTTGTACAATAACAAACAAAATTATGTTCGTAATAGTGGTATACACATGGCAGCTTGTCTTCTTTAAGATTAACAGTTCATCTATTACCATAAAATCAGAAGCAATTAGAGTGGTACAATAAATGGTTATAGATAAGGACCATACAGAGGTTGGAAACATTTTACAGACCCTGCAGTTCTGCAGTATCTATGCCACTGCCACCCCTACTGCCATTTTATTGGCTTTCAAGATAACATCTGCACAATGGTGACCATACATGCTTGGGTCTCCCACTGTTTTAAGACAACCTTGGTACTGTCAAGCCACCTATCAGCATACAGAGTAGGCAAGACATACAGGAAAAAATATGCTTCACATTTAAAAAAAAACAAAAAAACAACTGAACTTTCAGTTTGTATCAAATCAATTCCAGACCCATCAAAACAAAAGGGTATAAAGTCTTATAGACCCCATTCACACAGGGGCAACACGACTTGCAGGTCGACTTGCAGAAGTCTATGCAAGTTGCCCCAAGTCGCCCCCGAAGTCGTACAGGAACCTTTTCCTAAGTCGGAGCGACTTGCGTCGCTCCCCTTAGAACGGTTCCATAGCACAGAACGGGAGGCGACTTGTCAGGCGACTAGGTCGCCTGACAAGTCGTCCCTGTGTGAATGGGCTCTAAATTTGGTTTAATTGGAAAGCAGCCACAGCTTGAGTGGTAAGGCTTGTCCCGACCAGCATGCTACAAAGCATGCTTTTTGTGAAGTCCAACATATCCCCTGTAGAGCTCTTCAATCAACAGGTTGTATGAGCTTTTCTAATTGCAGATCTCTAGCTCTGACTCAGCTGGGGATGTGATGGACCTCTGCTGAGAGACAACTGCTTCCACATTGAGAGCAAGGGTTCTGTGGCTGCTTGCTGGAGAAAAAAAAACTAGAAGACTTTAAACGCCTTTTGTTGTGATGCACCTGAATGTGTTTAGCTGCTTAAACTGAATGTTCATTTGGGCTTCAAACCTACCACACAGTTTCGGAAAGATGATTCTTTAGGGTCATCAGGTATGGTACAATCTTTGTACAATCAACCTTAGATTTACCAAAAGCATGTCATATGAGGACCTATATTTCCACTTCCTTCAGAACAGCTCGGACAGCATATGTGGAAACACCTCTCTTCCTTGAACTTTTTGCTTGTGTGAGACCTTGTTGATGCAGTGTCACCATCCTGTGTCTTGTTGCTCTGCTCAATCTTGACATGACCGATTGAACTGTCTTCAGCAATTTTAACTAATTAGTAGAGCATGGCTTTTCCTGACCCAGTTCCATTCCTCCTACACAGCTGATTCTGTTTGATAATGATTGTATTTTAACCTACATTTATCTTGTTGATCATTAACACTTGCTTGGTAAAATTATTTATTCATGCCTGCAAATACCTTAACCGTGTATAAGTAGACATGTGAAGATTCATGCTGGTTTAAAGCTCCAAATGTTGATTTTTATTTATTATATTTTTTCAAGCACCCTCACTTTGCAGCTGTACCCAGGTGCTTCACTAAAAATGACATTGAGAGAAACACTGGTTGCAGCTGCTCTCTTTAGCTGCTACCCTGTGGTGCTGAACTGGTTAACAGCTATTTCAGCAAGAGGAGGGAGCTGTTGAGTAAGAAGAGTTTAGTAGACTGAGTAAGGCAGCAAGGCACTGTGGGAACTGTAGTCCTGAGGAAAGACTCTACTGCATCATCCAAAGCTTTTGAATTACATTCCCCAAAGAGGAGATTGCTGGGAGGAAGGGAAAAATCTGTGTTTTACCAGGCTATACAGGGCACAGCTTCCTCTTGCTGTCAGGGAGACTGGAGAGTGCACATCGCTGTCCAGTGTGCACCATCACTTCTGCATATTGGTAGCCTAAGCAGGATCCGGAATGCTGATGTCAGGGACATGTCAGTGGCCGTCGGGCTAACATGCGTGCACGTAGGTGCATGAGAGGCTTTTCCAGAGCAGTTCAGCTGAATTCCCCACTGGGGGGCTCTGGCGCGCTCCCGCGCGCGCCCGTTCGCGCTAGCGCTGTTTGGCGCCAAAGACTCTTTAAAAGGGTGTCAGATACTTCCATCAGGTGCTGTTCGTCTGCAGCTCTGCACCTGAGTTCCTGTATCCTGCCTGTTGTTACTATTTGCTATTGACCCGGCTACGTCTGACCATTCTACTATCTCCTATCCTACCCGGCCTGCCTGACCTTGCTGATATCTTGTGACCTGTTGCTGAACACCTGCCTGCCTGACTATTCTGTGATCATCCCTTCTGTCATATACCTACAAGAATCAAAAAATAAGAAACCGCGCTAAAAAAGTGATGCATGAGTCCAATATAACAGTCCTATGATCATGAATATGTGATCCCGATATCACTCCGGGTCAGAAGATTTTTTCCAAAAGAAATAATGATGGATAAAACAGAACCAGCAAAAGACACTCCAACTTCAGTTGTGCTTACCAGAGGTAAGATTATGAGGGCGAGTGGCTTAAACCCAGCCTGGGCCTTTAGATGTAAATTCCAGATGGAACAGGAGGGGCGCCATCATCCCGTGTATTCCGTGGATATAGTACAAAAATATAAAAAGTGTATATAGTGTAATATTGTTATGACATATACCACACCAAACAAAAAAAGGAAGGTGACCACCCAAAAAACTTTAAATCACGTGTGATCATAAAACATGTGTTACTAGCTAAACCAGTGAAGTGAGTGTCATGCAATCATGCACACGCAAGTGAAAAATTATTAAATAAGATGAGTAGAAAAAATTGTGAAAGCTAACGACGTCTTCCAAATCTGCTTACCAGATGTAGGATAAGTGGTCGGCTTAAAAGAATACTCCCAGTGAAAACTTGTAAAAATGTATGGAAGATTAGAATAAAAATAACAACCAGTATTATTAGTGATACAAACTGCTTACCAGAGGGCCATCCCTCATATGCAGATATGTAGAAGCATAAGACCCGCCACCAGAGGATAAATAAGGCAAACCTTTAGGGTTGTCCCCTTACCAGACAGGAAAGGCACATAAGCAGATGTATTAGGTACACAAACACTCCCAGCCAAAATGGTATGTCACATCCTGTCTTCTCCGTCCCGACTCGGCGGCATGTGAATAATGGAGAGCCAGATAGTGTAATACTGACTAAATCACATTTATTAAGAAACGAAAACACACTTACAATGGTCGAATAAAAGCAATCGAATAAAGAAACGAAATACGGAGCCGGCCGGCCTCCGGACACACTCCCGTCCTCAATAGCGTAATGTGGTGACGTTAGCACGCCCCCAGACGCGTTTCATCACACGTTTGACGTTTTCAATGGGGAACTGTCATATACCTGCCTGATCTCCTGCCAATACGGACTGTTTGACTCTGCTTTGCTTGTGTCCTGTGACGCTGTTCACCACCTGCTCTTCAAGCTCCAGGTTCTGCTGCTGCAATATCCTCCACCTGCCTGCTTACGGATCCGCTTCAGCTTACCTGCATCCGCAGTACAGCTACCCCAGAGGAAGTCTCCTCAGCTCCTGTGTTGGCCATCGCAAGGACCTGCATCAGGCCCTCCTACCCACTGTGCTCAGGAGACCTCTGTTCCCACTCCAGTGGCTCCTGAACCAGCGCTTAAGAGAGGCCTCCTTCTACCAGTCGGGCTCAACTACCAGGTACCTAACAGCTGAGTTCATGGGTGCTGAAAGCCAGAATCACCTGGGTGCAGAGCGAGTGGACTAATCACAGTGTGTGACTGGATGGTGGGCTGCAATATTGCTGGGACTGAAGAGCTGCTGCTGTGGGCATTTACTATCTGCTGCTAGAGAGACTGAGCCCTTTAGGAACTGACCATACAGCCATATAGCAGACTTTTTGCTGCCTGTAGGTTTGACTGGGGCTTTTCTCATGTGCACCAATTGTACAACTGGGTTCCAAAGCTAGCCGGCTGAAAAATTCGGACTAAAGGCTGCCCCTTTACAGCTGCTAAACAGAGACCTATGTCCATTGCCTATTTTTAGAGGTGCCTCTAAGGAGACATTGCACCAGACCCTAACTATTATTTTAAAGTCCACTCCAAACCAGTTACAATGCACACTGCAGTTAATGCTTACAGTAGATGCACTGCTTATTGCCTACTTTACTGATTTATGAATTGATTCCAGTCTAGTGGTACAGAACTCTATTCTAAGTTACTTTGGCATAGCAGTTACATTGTCTGGCAGACTGTGTTTGCATCTACTGTCTCTGTATGCTAATTTTTGCTCAAACCACCATTCATTCTAACTCATACCAATACACTGAGTTAATTTACCACTAAACAGTCTTGTGTCTATTTCCTAGTACTAATTCACAGCCAACACACAGATATATATATTCACGTTCTTATAGGTGTTTGCAATGACTTTAATTTTACCAGGAAATTAACACTTTTTTCATTTATTAAAATATGATTAAAACAATTCAGATGACTAAAATACAACTAAAACAAAATGGCATTTTAGTCAAAATACTTTGACTAAGACCAAGTTGAAATTTTACGTAAAACTTAACACTGCAAGTGTGTCAGAGGGGCTGAGGTTTTTCTTGGAGTCGAGCTGCAGAACCCAAATTACCATGTGGCTCCTTCAGGGGTAGCACTATACAGCATTTTTTCACTAGTGTCCAAAAACTTCTGCACCGTAAAGTAAGTGCAATATTTAATTTACTGTTATAAAATAATGAAATAAAACTGATCCATTTATTTTTTTTATATATTTGAAAGCCTCATTTGAACAAGTAATGCTTTTTTTTTATTCTCTACTGACAACAATTTGCTTGTGCGAGTTGCATATTGGGTAAGACATCACATACCATATAACCTATTCCAACAGCTCCTATTCTTACTTCTTTTTCTGGACTAGCCAAGTTAAAGGTTTGCTTTACAGCAGGTACCTAAAAGAGTTAATGCTTCCCTTCTGCATGCTCCCTCACAACCCCAATCTGGAGCTAGTCTAAAAACTGTACTTCCATAAATTGGGTTACACAAGATGCTCCCCCTGCTTTTCACAGCAGTGCCATATTGGGCAATTTCTGAGGACTGCCAAATGGAGAAAAGTGGAGGATACATAGCATATGCAAGTATGGAGCTTTCAGTTTTCATGAAAGTCAAAATTTGCACAGGAATTTTAAAGATGGTGCAGCAAAAGATTTGCAAAAGCATTAAAAAGGGAAGCACAAGTCTCTTTTTGACTTCATTATTTAGAAAACTTAGTCCAGGTCCACTTTTTAAGGACAGCGGCTGAAAAAATAATATTTTACCTTTGGTACAGGTATTTCTACATCTCAGAATTTCATAAAAATATCAGAGGGAGAAAAAAATGTCTATCTATCATCTTATAAATCACTTTTATATCCGCTCTCTGTATGGTCAGAGGGAGGATGGTGGATGGTGCACGTGCACATTATAGCAGTCAGTTTTGTAAAGGTTTTCAGCATCCAGGATGTTGTAGACACAGAAATATTCAAATACATCTTGTAATAACACATCTGTGGGAATTTGGGAAATGCAAAATGTACTGTAAGACTTTCTCCCGGAGAGCCTGATAATTATCGGCATGCAGTGGACATTCCATTAAGTTCATTCTTTAACTGCACAGGTGGACAATTAAATCAAGGGAAAAAGGCAAGCTTTCTCGAAGGAGATGTCTGCTCATAGTCTGTCCTGCTCATTCTTCCAGCAAGGTTTTCTATGGCATGATAAAGATGTCAGACGACTGCCTTTTAGCTTTCCCTTAAAGGGAAACTGAAGTTAAACATTTATAAAAATGCTAGAAAATAAGGTTTTCTTTTGCTCCTATGAATTTATTTTGTGTGGATTACTTGCAGTGCATGCACAGTGCATTGTATTCTCATGGCTCATTCCCAGTATCTGTAAGAAGTTTATGCACAGGAGCTTTATCAGTTGCCAAACCAATAGCCTAAGAGGACTGACATAAACCCGGAAAAAGTAGCGACCAAGATGGCAGCACACAGAGCGATGAGGGAGCTGTTTTGAACTGAAAGCCCTGGAGGAGGGCTAACAGAACCCTGAGGCTACTATTATGTGCATGTGGACAACAGCAGCGGGCCTACAGTTCCACTTTAATTAGATGGTGTTTTAGATTTTTGAAAGTGTATCATGCTGGCCAAAGTAAAATAATATTTTTACAGAAGGGGACAGTGTAAAGAAAGCAGTTGGCTTAATTACCAGTTATTTCTGGGGAGCAGTGGCATACTAAGAGGGGTGCAGTCCACAACGGGTACAGACAATCTGGGCATGCTGTGGCTCCCATATATTTTTTCTTGGCATAGCACTGCAGTGCCTAAGGTGTTATGATTACAGCAATGCTTTTTGCCATCTGACAGCTACAGTTCAGAGCAGAGGGAGGCTCCTCCTCAGCTTCCAACTCAAGACACAGCCGAAGCTAGGAGTTCCCTCCCTCTGCTTCATCAAGTAAGTTGAGAGGGGAAATCTGTTCTGAATTAGGGTCTGTACTATTACAGCTAGCCTCACTAAAGGAAAGAGGAGTCCGTTCTATTGGATTAGGCTGAGGATGGGTTTTCCTGGGCAGAAGGATCTGTACTGGGGGTTAAGCTAGGAAGAGGAATCTGTAGTGGGGGTAAAGCCTGGGAAGGTCTGTATTAGGGGTTAGGCTGGGAGAGGGGGTCTGTACTGGGATTTAAGATGGGAGGGAGGCTGCACTGGGGGGTCTATACTGGAAGTTAGGCTGGAGAGTGGACTGAGAGAGGGGATTTGGAGTGGATGGTGGAGATCTGTACTGGGGTGGATATATGTTCGGGGGAGGGGTTTGTATTGGAACAAGGGGTCATTTTTTGTTGTATTCTGTACAGTGACCTGTGCACCCCTAACCCCTGACCTCTGTGCGAAAAGCTCACCTAACCTCATGACCTCCCCTATGAGCTCACCTAACCTCATGACCTCTGTAATCTGCATTATGTGCTCCTGTGCCCAGCACCCTTTGCATTATGCACTCTCAGGAGTACTCTCCCAGTCCAGTCTATGTCCAGTCTATGTATGCACTCTGTGTGTTACCCAATACTGCACTATAGAAACTATGCTGTATGCTTTTTATGTTGAAAAAATGCATTCTAAATAAGCTGCATCACTGACGCGTTTCATCCCAACTGTTCTTATTTTTAGAGGTACCTCTACAAATAAGCCCAATGGCTCAGACCAAGAGGTATGTCTGGAAACCTGTTACATTGAATAAACCCTACAGCATTACTTTACAGAGAGTGGTTCTGTTTTCTAACTTGTTATTCATGCTAAGTGGGACAAGCTCTTTGGAAGTCGGTACCTGGGGCTGTAACGAACATGAGAACTATGCACAGAGATTGGAGTGGTGCAGTTTTCTTTTGAACTTCTACACTGGGCCCTATATGGCATGCTACTGACCACTGCACTCGTAAAGTGTTAATAAACCCACAACAGTAAAATCAGTCTGTATATGCAGTAAATCATGCTTTTTATACTCACTGTGGAACGTAAGGGGTTAATCCTCTGCATTGTAAAACCAGGCTGTTTGATTCTGTCTTTTCTGATTCTCCCCTTCTTCTTTTTTTGTAATTCCTTTATTTCTTTCAAATATGTTACAGTTTAGTGAACAAAAACAAATGACAGCGTATACAAAAAATAATAGAAACAGAAACATGTCACTTAAAGGGTTAGATGCCATATTAGCAGCGTAAAACAACATTTCCCTTGGTTATACAAACTGAAAGGTATACATAGGGATTAAACCATGTGACAAAGCTGTCTGTGTGCTAAACCAGGGAAGCTTCCTGAGTGTCATCCTATTAACCCACTTAGACCTGTATAGCTATCAGGGCCAAACAGTGAGAGAGTCATTCTCAGCCGATTGGGAGTAATAACCCCCAGGAGACCAGCTGAGTCCAGTTATGGGATACAACCAATAAGTAATGCAAAACAAGATATTCATATTATCTGACTAAACCTTTCCAAAACTGGGGGTAATGTGGAGGGGGTGGAAAAAGTGGGGAGGGATAGAACTCCCCGCAGACGGGGAAAGAAAGAGAGGGGTGGGCAGAAAGGTAGTGAGCGGAGGAGGTAACCAGAGAGGGGGGAGGAGAAGAAGAGAAAAAAGGGGGGAGGGCGGCGGTGGAGCCCCCCGACCAGGAAGCAACCCGAGCCCAGGAGTCACTCAGTCTGTGCCACCTCTTGGAGGTACGCTTCAGAATAAATGTAATGTTGCCATGGTCGCCAAGTCTTCCGAAAGGCCTCCTCCCTGCCGTACAAGGTGGCAGTGAAATCTTCCATGTTTCGTAGTTCATTCACCTTGGCAAACCACTGGGATTTCGTTGGTGAGGTCTCCGATCTCCAACACAAAGGTATGCATGCCTTGGCGGCATTCAATAGCTGAATCGTGAGGGAGGCTTTGTATTTCTTGATTGGTCGCCTAGAGAGGTGCAGCAAGCAGGCCCCGGGATCCCCCTCCAGAGTAACATCAGTCAAGTGCTTAATCGTGCGTGTCACCTCCAGCCAATAGGGTTTGATTTTAGGGCAGTCCCAAAAGATGTGGAACATTGTTCCCTCTCCCACTCCACATCGCCAGCAGAGACTGGGAACTTGTGGGAAAAAAACGGTGTAGAGTGGAAGGTACTCTGTACCAACGAGTCACAATTTTATAACATGTCTCTTGAACTCTGGTGGCCAAGGACAACTTCTGGGCAAAATGTAAAATCTAAAATGGAGGGTCTGAGGCCGCCATCCCGGCTGCTGCTGTAAGTTGGCCATTCGGGCCGAGAAAATCGTGAAGGTGTGGCCAATTCCCACCCGCTGTCAAGCACCTAAAAACAGGACCCCAACAACCGGACAAGAAGTCCGAATTACCCAGAATTGGCACCATAGGGGAGGGTATCGGAGATACCGAGGAATGTCGAAAGGTATCTCTGGCTACCTGAATTGTGCTTCCTAACGTGGGGTGGTCGACGATGGCCTTCAGTAAAGGAGTGTCGATCCATGGCCAGCTCTTGGCCGTGCCGTCGGAGTCCTCCAGCTCCATTGCCACCCACTGTTTTGCCCCTGCATGGCAGTGCCAATCGACCACTCTAGTAAGGTGTGCTGCCCTGTAGTAGGCTTTCATGTCAGGGAGGCCAACCCCACCCCTGTGTTTTGCCATATGGAGGAGTTGCAATTTGATGCGTGGCTTTTGGTGCGACCAGACAAAGTTGCGAAACATCGAGTCAATTCGCTTAAAGAATGGAGGAGGGAGGCGAATGGGAAGGGCTTGTAACAAGTAAAGCACCCTAGGAAATGCAGTCATCTTGATGGCGTTACATCGTCCAAACCATGTTAAAGTAAGGGAATGCCAGTGGTGTAGATCCGTTTTGAGACAAAGAAGTAATGGGGCAAAATTTGCCTGATATAAATTGGCAGGGTCGGGGGTAATGTCGACCCCTAAATAGGGGATAGTGTTCGTTGCCCAGTGTAATTGGTATTCCGAGCGCAACCGGCGTACTATGTCTATGCCCACCGTGATATTAAGTAAGGAGGATTTGGTTACATTAATTTGGAACAAGGAGAGAGCCCCATACTCCTGTAAGGAGTGAAGTAAGATAGGGAGCGAGGCAAGTGGATCCGCTAAGAAGAAGATGAGATCGTCCGCGAAGGCGGCAACTTTATGGGCCCCAGAAGATTTGTGGTAACCGATAATGCCTGAGTTTGCCCTTATCCTGCATAGAAAGGGTTCTAGTGTGAGTATGAAGATTAGCGGAGACAGGGGACAGCCCTGTCGAGTACCATTACGAATGTTAAAATAACTCGACCTTGTCTCGTTGACCTTCACCGCGGCCGTGGGATGAGCGTAAAGGGACAATATCCGACTGAGCATCAACGAGCGAAGACCAATGTGCTCTAAGGTGGCCTGCATAAAGGACCAGTCTACACAGTCCAAAGCCTTCTCTGCGTCTGTTGACAGCAGGAGAAGGGGTCGCCGTGAGGTCCTGGCTGCATGCATAAGGTTTACCACCCTGATGGTGTTGTCACTGGGTTCTCACTGTGGTATGAAGCCTGCTTGGTCTTTATGAATTAGGCTTGGTATATGTAAGAGTAACCTATTGGCCAGTATCTTGGCAAACAATTTTAGATCAGCGTTCAGGAGAGCTATCGGCCGATAGCTCCCACATCGCAATGGATCCTTCCCCTCCTTTGGGATAAGGGATATGTAGGCTCTTAGGGTGTCTATGGGAAAAGAATTGCCTTCTGTGATCGAGTTAAGAGCAGATACCAAGGGCTTGGAAAGCGTCTCAAAAAAGGTCTTGTAGTATGCTGGTGTGAGACAGTCGGGGCCTGGGGCTTTCCTTGGCTTTGAGTTTGCCAGTGCTACACCCAACTCCGCTAAGGCAATGGGCTCCTCCAATTCTTCCTAAACAGTGGTCGGAAGTGAGGGCATGCCTGAAGTGGCTAGATATGAACGTGGGGTAAATCCCCCAGTGGAATTAGGGTCCTCAGGCGATGGCCTGTGTAGGTTATAGAGACCTTCATAGAATGACCGGAACTCCGCCGCCATATCTGAAGATGCGGTCACCTTCCTGCTGGATGATGTCAAATTGTGGGAAATATAGGTTTTGGTACGGGGCCCTTGCAGTGCTCTGGCTAGGAGCGAGCCAGGTTAATTTGAGAACTCATACATCGTACGGCTTGCCCATGCCAGTTTTTGTTTCGTTTTATGAAAAAGAAGTGAGCGAAGTTCTTCGCGAGCTTTGAGGAGTTCCTGGTGGGTGGTGCGGGCAAGACTAGCCTTGTGGAAGCACTCTAGGGACCGGATCTGAGTAAAGAGTTCATCTATGCGGCGTGTTATCTCCCGTTTAAGACGGGCTCCTATGCTAATTAAAATGCCCCTTACAACCATCTTATGGGCCTCCCACATCACTAAGGGATTGGGGACCGAGGCTTCGTTAACGGAAAAATATTCCTGCAACTTGACCTGTACCTCTGAGCGAATCTCCTCTGACTGCAGCATAGCCTCATTTAGTCTCAACCGGCCCCAGCTGAAGTGTCATGTGTATCGGTGCATGGTCTGAAAAAGAAATGACATCTATGGAGGTAGCCACCATCCTAGCTAGGTCCTTATGAGATAACAGCAAATAGTCCAGTCTCGAGTAGGAGTGATGGACTTGGGAGAAATACGAACAATCCCTATCCTGAGGGTGTAGCAAACGCCAGGGATCTATCAGGTGCAGGGCATGAAGGTCTGCTTTCATCCGCTTAAGGCGCACATAGGAAAGATGAGATGCGCTGCGAGAGGCGTCTAAAGAAGGATCCATCGTAAAGTTAAGGTCCCCCCCAAAAATGAGCGTCCCCTCCGAGAACTCCAGTAGCTGGGGTATCAGCTTCTGCAAAAATTGTGGATGATCCACATTGGGGAAATACACATTGACGAAGGTGACCTGCACGTCCCTTTTAGAAGGAGAAAGCGGCCATGCGGGTCCACCCGCTGCACCTCAAACGTCCACGGTACCGATTTTGCTACAAGGATGCTGACCCCCTTGGACTTGGAGATGGGCGATATGCTGTGGTATGCCGTAGGGAATGCCCCGTTAGTCAATTTAGGAATACGATCGCCATGGAAGTGCGTTTCCTGTAAAAAGGCAATTTGAGTTTTGCCTTTGCGTAAATCAGCTAATAGCTGTGAGCGCTTTTCTGGAACATTGAGGCCACGTACATTGAGGGAGGTGACCTTTATGAGACTAATAGCGTTGTCTGTCGTAAAGGCAATCACTGTTAATAAAGTGAGGAGAGCGATTGTCTCCAGCCCAAGTCCCCACCCAGCCGAGGGGCAACACCACCGGGGGAAAAGGGGGAGCAAGGAAAGGAATGGATAGGAAGGAAGAGCGGGAAAGGTGGGAGAAGGGGAGGGAGAGGAAGAGGGTTAAAGGGAAGACTGATCTGTTAATACAATTACTCTATGGACCCCCGATTAGCACTGAGGAGTCCAATCGGGAGACCGCCCTAAGTGGGGTGGTCAGAGCAGTGAGGGTCGTTTTTTATCAAGCAGTTATATAACCAAAAGTTAGACAAAAAAGTCATTGTGTTAGGAGATGCACTAGGTGAGGACAATGAGAACCGTAGATAATATAACATTAGAACCAACTTAATATCAGATAAACTCAAATGAACAACTAACGTTCATACAGCATATGAAGATATCTGTCTCCTGTAGCTGCACAGCGTTGCTGCACCAGGGGGAAAGCCCCGTGGCGAAAGGGTCCCGCACATGCCACAAGTACCAATGGGTAGAGCCTGCACAGAACCCTCGCGCCCCACCCCCCAGTGCATCAAGACCGAGGCACCATCCTTCTTGGAAAGCAAACATTCTCAGCAAGTGGAAGGAAAAAGAAGGTTAAGGGAGCCGCAAAAAGAAAAGAGATTAATAACATAAATAACATATAGAATGAGGCAACCTGAAATATGTCTCTACTGATTAGGCCCCACCATACTCAGACATAGGTAAGACAGCACATAACCCCCACTGGGAAAGGAGGGTATGGTTGGGAGGGGCGAGGCCCGGCGAACACCCCGATGGGCCCCGACATCAGGACCCTCTGAAATGTAATTAAGCATGGTCCCTATATTAGCAGCCAAAGGATGCCAAGTAAGCCCTGGAATTTGGAGTATGAGGTCAGTTCACCGGAACCCATCCCAAGCAGCCAGCTACCCCATCATCCACCATGGAAAGGGGCCAGCCCGGGGAGACGGGAAGCAGAAAGACATGGGCCAACCCTTGTTGCAGCCTGCCAACATAATATGTATAATTTCCCCCCCTCCCCACCCAACAAACCCCAAAAAGTAAAAAACCACTCAGGGTGAAAAAGTCTTCTTCTGCTAGAGGCATATCTGGCCAGCCAGTTGAGGAGGGGAGGAAGAAACAAAAAAAAAATCACAAAAGCACGTCTCCTATAATAACTTTGGTATATTTTTTACGGTATTACACTATGTGGCTTCTCTCCTTCTCATTCCATTCTATGGCCATTTGCTTTTCAACATTACCCTGAGGGACCCACCAGCCACTGGTTTGCTTCCGGATTTTCACTTCCATCACTCTTCTGGAACAATCATCAACACCCACCACCCAAGCCTGATTTGACCCAGTTGGGCGTACGCTCTTTTGGGTCAACGCCATCTGGTAAGCTTCCCTAATGTTGGTGGTGGTGCTTTCCTTCTGTGCTCATCTCTGATGTCACACATATGATATGTTCCTTGCACGAAGTTACTGAAAATGCATCTGTTTATTTATGAACTTTACATATATGGAGGACTGTTTTAAGTTTTCTGTGATACCCGGAATCATCAGTTGCACATTTTTGTTTACGTTGAACTTCTAGCGCTACACATTTTGTTTTGCCTGTTGTTACACATCCATATTCCATTGGTTGTGTTAGCTGCTTACTTTTATCCTTTTGTTTGGCCGCGCAGAATTTTTTGATATCCCACGTCTCCTAAGTTAGCCAAAATCTTGATAGTTGACGGGGTTGTTCCTGAAGAGGTCACAAAAAAGTGAGGAAAACTGCAGAAAGGGAATACTGCATAGTCTTACCGATCCGTATAGTATGGAGTGCGGTCAGTCCTCAGATGATGTTGGATGTGGTCTGAAGGCTTCTCGATTTGGTGGACGGGAACGCAGTCACCTGACCCGTTGTTGTCTGGGCAAAGCTGGACCTGGTGTCTCCTGAGAATGCAGACAATCAAACCAGTTAGGAACACTAACCGCTGGCTTGGCGATCAAGTGGAACAGGTCAGGGAGTTGGTCAGGTGTGCGGAGATGGAACTCTGATCCTTGCTTTTTAACAATCAAGTGAAAGGGATGGCCCCAGCGGTATGTGGCATCAGCTTACATAGTTACATAGTTACATAGTTAGTAAGGTTGAACCAGCTTCCCGTACCACCTCCAACAGCGGCCGCATCAGACCTTGCATGACACGAGTCTGCCTGGATATATCAGGGAAGATCCGTATGGGGGCCCCATCAAAGTCAATCGGGCCCTTCTTCCAGGCCATACGTAAGATGTCTTCCTTAATTGTGAAAAAGTGTACCCTGCACAAAACATCCCGGGGGAGATCTAGGTCGGCCGATGCCCGCGGAGCAGGAGGAGGGGCCCTGAGACCCGGTATGCGGTGAAACCTGTCCAGTTCCAAGTCGGTGGTAGGTGGTTTACCTAGGTTCAGAATAGCAACAACGGTGGAGTGGAGATCTGGACCCATGGTGGCCTCCGGGATGCCTCTAAGGCGTAAGTTGTTCCGCCTGCTCCTGTTCTCGCCGTCATCGAGCCGCAAGTGAACATCCACAAGATGGCGGCGAAAAACCTTATGTTCAGTCTCCAGGGATGTAATGCGGGCATCAGTGGTTGCATTTGAGGACTCTATAACAGTTACCCTCTCCTCCAACTGTGTCTACTTGCTGCTTCAAATCATGTAGTTCTCTTGTGAGAGTGTTCACGTTCGAGGTTGCCATGGCATTTAAGTCCTGCTTAGTAGGTATATATAGAAAAATGCAGCGCATATATAATGAAAATAAATATGTGTGATTATAATAGTGAGATAGTGCTAAAAATAATTAGCCAGGAGTAAATATAAACAAAACGTCCATAAATGGGTGTGAATGTCCAACTGCACAGGAGGTGTGGGTACTCCAAGGGGTGGTGGTAATCTGATGGTTGTCAGAAGTCACCTTGCATCCTAAAACGACTTCCCAGCAGGATGAGCCAATAAGAAGAAATGCAAAAAAGACTCTTACCATATCCCGTGGATTCCCGTGTCAGCGACAGGGAATCGCATGCGCAGTTTGTCACCAATGACATAGAATGGAAGGTCTGGAATCACCAATCCTTTGGGTTGTGGTCTGCATAGATCTCTGAAGGCAACCAGATGGGTCCTCACACCGAACAGCCAAAGCGTGGATCAGGAGTTTCCAAAAAGACACCAAGGGGACGGTTGGAGGTACTGGGCCTCATGCAGTGAATGTAAAGACAAAAAGGATATGCCTCCACATGGTGCAGGTAAAAAAGGGTGTTTTTATTGAGAAAACAACCATAAACAAATAAAAGCGTGATCACGATCATAAAAACAAGTGGGCAACATGGAGAGTGGTATATGAACCCGACGCGTTTCGACCTAGGGGTCTTCAACAGGGGCATAGACCACCCACTCCAGGTTGCCATATATATATAACTAAAAATATCAAGAAAGGACCAATCACATGACTTGCTTATATAACTAACCATGAGGTTCATACATAGTGTTTATAAATGAAAAAATAACCCTTGAATGAAAAAAAGGGCAGCTGTAGAAAAATCAACCCAGCGAAGAAACAAATAACTGAGAAATCTCTCTCGTGTTAATAAAGGACTTCGTATTTAGCCATGATAAAAAATCACTCCTCTGCTGACAGTACTGCAGAATGTACCGCCCTGTCAGCTAGAGGAGCCAATCCCACGTGAATTAACAAAAGATGTTAGATGGAGCGGCCAATGAGCGGCTGTGTGAGAGCCAAGCATTGTCCCTGCGCATCAGCGTGTCTGGCCTGTGGAGGGAATGACGTCACGTCCGTAGGCGTGTCCGGCATCTCCCTCACACATGACTTATTCAACCAATCAGAGAGCCAGCGTCAGACCCGCTATGCTGCTCGTAACGTCCGTACACAGCAGCGGGATATGACGTAACCCTGCAAGCACAACAGGCGTCTCAGCTCACATGCATCACAACGGACGGATGCTCAATGCGGCCAAACAACGCCTCGGATCAATATACAAAAAACTATGCAATAGGGCAAGGCCGGTACTGACAACCCGGAAATGAACATAGAGGTCATGAGAACCGGAAAGAATATTGTAATTGGGGACACAAATTATAAGATATATTATGATAAAAACATCCTATTAAAAAAATAAATGTGTAAAGGGAGGACGTGAAAATCTCACAAGTATCACCTGTGATCCCTATGTGTTAAGGGTCATTATAATAGACCACCAAGGTCAGATTTAAATGAACAAAATTTCTAATAAATAACCATCTAGGGTACACATAATAAAAAATTTAAAAAATTAACTGTGTAAATATTAAAAAGGGGTGAGTATGTGAAAAAGAAAATCAAGATTGATTAATAAAGGAGTTGAGGTCCCACTCCACGTTCAAGCCAAACGGGAAATAGGACCTCAACTCCCATATCCAATAGGTCTCGAGGCGTGAAACCCCTCGAAGCCGGGACTCCCCTCTCCAATGTGGGACAAATTTGTCGATCACTTGGAATAGAGTCCCCGTCGGGTCTTTGTTGTGGCATTCCAAATAGTGACGGGGTACTGTATGTTTATTTTTGCCTTTCTTGATGCCTGCCACGTGTTCATTGACTCGTATAGAAAAAGTCCTGATGGTACGGCCGACATACTGTTTGTGGCAGGGGCAAGTAATTAGATAAACAATGTATTGTGAAGTACAAGTTGTAAAATGTTTCATCTGGTATGTGAGAGAAGTGACCGTAGATTGGAAAGTGGTACTTTTTTGTCTACCTCCGATGTTGTGGAGGCAGACATTACATCTACGGCAAGGGTAATAGCCTGAAAGAAGGATACTTTTTTGGGGGGATCTATTATATTCGGAGCAATCTGTCCTTGAATGGACCGTGCTCCCCTAAATATAACAGCCGCCCGTTCAGGAAGAACTATACCACTCTCCATGTTGCCCACTTGTTTTTATGATCATGATCACGCTTTTATTTGTTTATGGTTGTTTTCTCAATAAAAACACCCTTTTTTACCTGCACCATGTGGAGGCATATCCTTTTTGTCTTTACATTCACTGCATGAGGCCCAGTACCTCCAACCGTCCCCTTGATGTCTTTTTGGAAACTCCTGATCCACGCTTTGGCTGTTCGGTGTGAGGACCCATCTGGTTGCCTTCAGAGATCTATGCAGACCACAACCCAAAGGATTGGTGATTCCAGACCTTCCATTCTATGTCATTGGTGACAAACTGCGCATGCGATTCCCTGTCGCTGACACGGGAATCCACGGGATCTGGTAAGAGTCTTTTTTGCATTTCTTCTTATTGGCTCATCCTGCTGGGAAGTCGTTTTAGGGTGCAAGGTGACTTCTGACAACCATCAGATTACCACCACCCCTTGGAGTACCCACACCTCCTGTGCAGTTGGACATTCACACCCATTTATGGACGTTTTGTTTATATTTACTCCTGGCTAATTATTTTTAGCACTATCTCACTATTATAATCACACATATTTATTTTCATTATATATGCGCTGCATTTTTCTATATATAAGTTTACTGTTTTTGTCAGACTGTATGCAGCAGCTTCCATTTATCTTATCAGTTAGCGCGGTGTTTCACATCTATTTTGATACTGCTTAGTAGGTAGGCACGAGACAATGTCCCTTAGGGATTCCTCCATGAGGCTGCTCATTCCCCCTGTACTCTCAGAGGTCAATGGAGTGTCCACAAATGGATTGGCAGGGGACTGTATGGGAGAGTGCACCCTGTGAGGGAGAGGGGGAAAATCCTCCTCCACTGCTGCGACATCCACCTGCATGCCCTTCTTACTTGATGTTCCGGAGGAACTCGTGGTGGCGCCATCTTGCTCCGGCCGGCTGGCGAGGAGACTTGGTGCTGCCACAGAAAATAATGTGAGATTTCAGGTCCCCTCCGTTCCTCGATGGCCGGCGGGTGTTTGTGGTCCCCTGGCATGTGAAGCTGGGTCGTCTGGAAGGCTCTACAGTTGATTCTCAGCCCGTTCTTGTGCAGAGCTCCCAGCGGTGCGTCCTCATGCTTCCATAGCTAAGCCACGCCCCCCTGATTCTCCCCTTCTTCCACAGTCCCCAATCCATCTCCTGATAAGACAGAGTCACTCTGCAAATGGTGAGTTTGATGTGTATTGCTAGAGAGTTTTTTTTTTCTTGGGAGGGTGCATGTGATCAGCACAGGGCCAATCTGCACTGTCCAGGCAAAGGGTTAAGGGTCCTGCAGCCTCATAGGACAGTCAGAGGAGAATGAGAACTCCTCCTACAAGCTTTAACCAGACACTGATAGAAGTCACAAGACTGCAATATACTGCTTATGAGAAAAGGTATTTAGCAGTTTGTATTTACTAAAATAATTGCATTTCCATGTTTTGTGTACTGTGGGAGACCAGATATAGTGAATGCAGGGTCCTGGGTTTAGTAACACTTTAAGTACAATTTATACTCCTGAAATAGGATTTTAGGCAGAACACATTCTATATAACTTGGACTTATATAATATACAACACTGGACTCATATGTCTGTGGATTCAAATGGCTGAGGCCCTTTATTATAGGTATATATTAAAAGTTATTACAAAGCATTCATTACAATACTGATATTAAGTATACCAACAACAACACATTTTAGCTCAGCTATTAGAGCTTGAGTTAATAAATGTATAACTTAAAGTCCCGCATGTCGTGCATATGTACCATAAGCATGGCACCCCAACCAGCCCACGGCCAATTCCAAACATGACTGTAAATTCATATCAAAGATGTCCAGTGCAATACCACGTGTCTGTAAGATAAACCATTCAATACGGGTATAAACTTAACAACAGCTCTATTAATTCTTTTACAAATCTTTTCAAAATGTTTCCATTTGGGGCAAAGCCAACGCAAATGATCTCTGATAAAACCAGGACACAATTTGGAAGGACATTTTGAATGCACATCAAATCTGACTTAATGTCAAATATTATGTCCAAAGTTCAGTGGAGACCAATGTTGTTACCAGACAAATGGAAAACAATAATGTCAGGAACAGGCCATTGTAAATATAACAAAGATAATGTTTTACGTAAATCAGTCCATTTCATGCCTTGTTGACCTTACCAATATACAGCAAAACAGGATGTAGGTAGACCTAAATTCAGACCATAGCATCAACAGTGCCTTGCAAAAGAATTCACCCCCCCCCCCCCCCTTGGCTTTTTACCTATTTTGTTACAGTGCCGCCTTTAGTTCAATGTTTTTTAATCTGAATTATATGTGATGGATCAGAACAAAATAATCTAATTTGGCGAAGTAAAAATATATACATAAAACTATATTTCAGAAATAAAAAACTGATAATTGCCATGTGCGTATGTATTCACCTCCTTTGTTATGAACCCATAAAAAGCTCTGGTGCAACCAATTACCTTCAGAAGTCACATAATTGGTGAAATGATGTCCACCTGTGTGCAATCTAAGTGTCATGTGTCACACTGCCATGAAGACCAACGAACTCTCCAAACAAGTAAGGGACAATGTTGTTGAGAAGTACAAGTCAGGGTTAGGTTATAAAACAATATCCAAATAATTGATGATCCCTTGGAGCACCATCAAATCTATCATAACCAAATGGAAAGAACATGGCACAACAGCAAATCTGTCAAGAGATGGCCGCACACCAAAACTCACGGACCGGGCAAGGAGGGCATTAATCAGAGAGGCAACACATAGGACGACAATAAGCTGCACGCTCCATAGAGTTGGGCTTTATGGCAGAGTGGTCAGAAGAAAGCCATTACTTTCAGCATAAAACAAAATGGCCCGTTTGAGTTTGCGAAAAGGCATGTGGGAGACTCCCAAATTGTATGGAGGAAGGTGCTCTGGTCTAATGAGACTAAAATTGAACTTTTTGGCCATCAAAGAAAACGCTACGTCTGGCCCAAACCCAACACATCACCCAAAGAACACCATCCCCACAGTGAAACGTGGTGGTGGCAGCATCATGCTGTGGGGATGTTTTTCAGCAGTCGGGACTGGGAAACTGGTCAGGGTTGAGGGAAAAATGGATGGTGCTAAATACAGGGATATTCTTGGGCAAAACTTTTACCGCTCTGTGTGCGATTTGAGGCTAGGACGGAGGTTCAGCTTCCAGCAGGACAATGACCCCAAACACACTGCTAAAGCAACACTTGAATCATTTAAGGGGAAACATGTAAATGTGTTGGAATGGCCTAGTCAAAGCCCAGACCTTAATCCAATAGAAAATCTGTGGCCAGACTTAAAGATTGCTGTTCACAAGCGCAAACCATCCAACTTGAAGGAGCTGGAGCAGTTTTGCAAGGAGGAATGGGCAAAAATCCCAGTGGTAAGATGTGGCAAGCTCATAGAGACCTATCCAAAGTGACTTGGAGCTGTGATAGCCGCAAAAGGTGGCTCTACAAAGTATTGACTTTAGGGGGGTGAATAGTTATGCACATTGACTTTTTCTGTTATTTTGTCCTATTTGTTGTTTGCTTCACAATAAAAAAAAACATCTTCAAAGTTGTGGGCATGTTCTGTAAATTAAATGATGCAAATCCTCAAAAAATCCATGTTAATTCCAGGTTGTGAGGCAACAAAACACGAAAAATGCCAAGGGGGGTGAATACTTTTGCAAGGCACTGTAAATTCAGCTCTTCTATGAACCCAAAAGACATATGAATGTCCGATGATCTAAGTAACATATGGAGAATCTGAAATTTAAAGGCAAACATTAGGATGGACATAAGAACTGTAGCATTTAGACTTCAACCTACCAATATTTTTAATAACAGCTTCTAAAAAACCTAAATTGGCAGCCGCAGTAGCAGGGCCAATATGGAAAGAATGGGAGGAAATTGGAAGATGGTCAGTCTTCAAATCTTTGAGACATGTGCGCAAAACAACTTGAAATTGATAAATAGTCAAAGGATCACTATCCGCTTGTGTCAGGAATTGTTTAATAGAAGGTGGCCTTAACTTCAAATAATGTTGTGTTAAAGATACTGCACAAATAGAAATATCCACATGTTTGTGGATAGTAATCCAATGACCATGGCCAAATTGGTCAGATTTACTCTTGAGCAACAGTAAGAGAAGAATCTCGGAATAGAGAACCACTGATGGGGGAGTCCTAATCAAAACTGTAGGTACAAGCACACATCACAAGTTGTATGAGACATGAGAGCCTGAGAGGGACTTGCCTTGTCAAGCCCTGATTAACTACTTACAGACCGGAAGGATTTGCCCCTTAATGGCCAGGCCATTCTTTGCTATACAGCACTGTGTGGTTTAAACTGACAATTGCGTTGTCGCGCAACGCTATACACAAATAAAATTGATGTCCTTTTTTCCCCACAAATAGAGCTTTCTTTTGGTGGTATTTGATCACCTCTGCGGTTTTTATTTTTTTGCGCTATAAACAAAAAAAGAGCGACAATTTTGAAAAAAAAAAGTTTTACTTTTTGCTATAATAAATATCCCAAAAAATTAGCGTACATAGGTTGCGCAAAAGTTATAGAGTCTACAAAATAGGGGATACATTTATGGCATTATTTTTTTTTTCGTAATGGTGGCGATCTGCAATTTTTAGCATGACTGCGACATTGCGGTGGACAGATCGGACACTTTTGACACATTTTTGGGACCATTGACATTTATACAGCGAACTGTGCTATAAAAATGCACTGATAAAAATGCACTGATTAATGTGTAAATGTCACTAGCAGGGAAGGGGTTAACACTAGGGGGCAATCGAGGGCTTAAATGTGAGGGAGGTGTTTCTAACTTTGGGGTTATGGGACTGACTGGAGGAGGAGAGAGATCGCTGTTCCTAATCACTAGCAACAGCAGATCTGTCTCTCCTCCCCTGTCAGAATGGGCATCTGTCTGTTTACATTGACAGATCCCCGTTCTGGCTCTCTGTGGAGCGATCGCGGGTAGCCGGCGGACATCACGGCTACTGGCCACGGACAGGTCCCTTTATACTTCTATATACATGTATTGAGCCCTGACAGGTCCTTTTATACTCCTATATACATGTATAGAGCCATGACAGGTCCTCTTTATATTCCTTTACATGTATAGAGCCATGACAGGTTTTCTTTCTATCCCTATATACATGTATAGAGCCATGAGAGGTCCTCTTTATACTCCTTTATACATGTATAGAGCCATAACAGGTCCTCTTTATACTTCTATACATGTAAACAACCATAATGACAGGTGCTTTATATACTCCTATATACATGTATAGAGCCATGACAGGTTCTCTTTCTATCCCTATATACATGTATAGAGCCGTGACAGGTCCTCTTTATACTCCTTTATACATGTATAGAACAATGACAGGTCTTCTTTATATTCCTATACATGTAAACAACCATGACAGGTCTTCTTTATACTCCTTTATACCAGGGTTTGACAAACCCCGGGCGCCAGGTCGCATTTGCGACTAGAATTAGCGACCTGGCGCCTGAGGCGGCACAGCTGGGGTATCCTGTGTCCGTTCGACCCCCCCCCCTCCCGGCGCGATCGCGATGGGCCGCGCCGGTAATTGAGGCCGCGGCTTTGCGGCCTACTGCAGTCCTATGGTTCCTTCTGCAATCAGGCGCCCTCTGGTGGTGGCCGTTGGTATTACAAGACATCCATCAATGCTAATGGAGCTTTCCCTACCTGTTTTCACTGCCTGCTCATCTCCTTCCCTTTACTTAGAACCCCCAAACATTATATATATTTTTTATTCTAACACCCTAGAGAATAAAATGGCGGTCATTGCAATACTTTCTGTCACACCGTATTTGCGCAGCGGACTTACAAGCGCACTTTTTTGGGAAAAAATACTTTTTTTAATTAAAAAATAAGAAAACAATAAAGTTAGCCCAATTTTTTTTATATTGTGAAAGATAATGTTACGCCGAGTAAATTGATTCCCAACATGTCACGCTTCAAAATTTCGTCCGCTCGTGGAATGGCGACAAACTTTTACCCTTTAAAATCTCCATAGGCAACGTTTAAAAAATTCTACAGGTTGCGTGTTTTGAGTTACAGAGGAGGTCTAGGACTAGAATTATTGCTCTTGCTTTAACGATCGTGGCAATACCTCACGTGTGGTTTGAACACCGCTTTCATATGCGGGCGCTACTCACATATGCGTTCGCTTCTGCGAGCTCGGCGGGACGGGGCGTGTTTAAAAAAATTATTTTCTTTCTTATATATTTTACTTTTTATTTTTTATTTTTACACTGTTTTTAAAAAAAATAAATAAATTGTGTCACTTTTATTTCTATTATAAGGGATGGGGCACATTTAAAAAAAAAATTTTCTTATTTATTTTAACTTTTATTTTTTCACTGTTCTTTTTTAAAAAAAAAAAAAGTCACTTTTATTCCTATTACAAGGAATGTAAAAATCCCTTGTAATAGAAAAAAAGCATGACAGGACCTCTTAAATGTGAGATCTGGGGTCAAAAAGACATCAGATCTCATATTTACACTAAAATGCATTAAAAAAAAAAATTGTCATTTGAAAAAAAAAATAATAAAATGTCCCTTTAAGAGCTATGGGTGGAAGTGACGATTTGACGTCGCTTCTGCCCTGCAATGACTTGGAGATGGGCGGGGGGGCCATCTTCCTCTCACTCGTCTCCATGTCAGGCCAGGGACAGATCCGGATCGCCTCCGCCGTTACCGACGGCCACGGTAAGCGGTGAAGGGCACCGGAGCGCGGCGGTAGGGGGGACCCTCTCCTGCCGCCGATAAAAGTGATCTCGCTGCGAATCTGCTGCAGAGACCACTTTTATCTGAAAGAGAACCGCCGGCTCTTGAAGAAGATACCGGGGTTATGGTAGCTAGCTGCTACCATAACAACGGTATTTCTCTTCAAAGACAGGACGTATATAGTCGTCCTGCGGGAAGGAAGTGGTTAATTAAAATGAATTTATTATTTGTCATCTCCCTGCTTGGCCCCTTTCACACTGGCTGTCTGATCAGGTTCGCCTGTCAGTTTTTCAGGCGGACCTGATTGGATCCTTAGCGGGAATATGGTGGTCTTGTGTCCCTGCATGGCAGGAAATAAAAGCAGTCACATTCGTTCTAGTCGTCTGTGTGTAAATTTAAGATTGGTTAATTTTTATATTGAAAATAAAGCTTTGTCGGTCGTTTAAAAAAAAAAAAAAAAAAAAAAACCTGGCTCCTAACTTTTTTAGCTGGCTCCTAGATTCCAAGCAAATTTGTCAAGCCCTGCTTTATACATGTATAGAGCCATGACTGGTCCTCTTTATACTCCTTTATACATGTATAGAGCCATGATAGGTTCTCTATATATTCCTATATACATGTATAGAGCCATGATAGGTTCTCTTTATACTCCTATATACATGTATAGAGCCATGACAGGTCCTTTATATACTCCTATATACATGTATAGAGCCATGACAGGTCCTCTATATACTCCTATATACATGTATAGAGCCATGACACGTCCTCTTTATACTCCTATATACATGTATAGAGCCATGATAGGTCCTTTATATACTCCTATATACATGTATAGAGCCATGATAGGTCATCGTTATACTCCTATATACATGTATAGAGCCATGACAGTTCCTCTTTATACTCCTATATACATGTATAGAGCCATAACAGGTCCTCTATATACTCCTATACATGTATAGAGCCATGACATGTCCTCTATATACTCCTATATACATGTATAGAGCCATGACAGGTCCTCTTTATACTCCTATATACATGTATAGAGCCATGACAGGTCCTCTATATACTCCTATATACATGTATAGAGCCATGACAGGTCCACTTTATACTCCTATACATATATAGAGCCATGACAAGTCCTCTATATACTCCTATATACATGTATAAGGCCATGACAGGTCCCCTTTATACTCCTATATACATGTATAGAGCCATGACGGGTCCCCTTTATTCTCCTATATACATGTATAGAGCCATGACAGGTCCTCTATATACTCCTATATACATGTATAGAGCCATGACGGGTCCACTTTATACTCCTATATACATGTATAGAGTCATGACAGGTCCTCTATATACATGTATAGAGCCATGAAAGGTCCTCTATATACTCCTATATACATGTATAGAGCCATGACAGGTCCTCTTTATACTCCTATATACATGTATAGAGCCATGACAGGTCCTTTATATACTCCTATATACATGTATAGAGCCATGACAGGTCCTCTTTATACTCCTAATAACATGTATAGAGCCATGACAGTTCCTCTTTATACTCCTATATACATGTATAGAGCCATAACAGGTCCTCTAAATACTCCTATACATGTATAGAGCCATGACAGGTCCTCTATATACTCCTATACATGTATAGAGCCATGACAGGTCCTCTTTATGCTCCTATATACATGTATAGATCCATGACGGGTCCCCTTTATTCTCCTATATACATGTATAGAGCCATGACAGGTCCTCTATATACTCCTATATACATGTATAGAGCCATGACGGGTCCACTTTATACTCCTATATACATGTATAGAGTCATGACAGGTCCTCTATATACATGTATAGAGCCATGAAAGGTCCTCTATATACTCCTATATACATGTATAGAGCCATGACAGGTCCTCTTTATACTCCTATATACATGTATAGAGCCATGACAGGTCCTTTATATACTCCTATATACATGTATAGAGCCATGACAGGTCCTCTTTATACTCCTAATAACATGTATAGAGCCATAACAGTTCCTCTTTATACTCCTATATACATGTATAGAGCCATAACAGGTCCTCTAAATACTCCTATACATGTATAGAGCCATGACAGGTCCTCTTTATACTCCTATATACATGTATAGAGCCATGACAGGTCCTCTATATACTCCTATATATGTATAGAGCCATGACAGGTCCTCTTTATGCTCCTATATACATGTATAGATCCATGACGGGTCCCCTTTATTCTCCTATATACATGTATAGAGCCATGACAGGTCCTCTATATACTCCTATATACATGTATAGAGCCATGATGGGTCCACTTTATACTCCTATATACATGTAAAGAGCCATGAAAGGTCCTCTTTATTCTCCTATATACATGTATAGAGCCATGACAGGTCCTCTGTATACATGTATAGAGCCATGACAGGTCCCCTTTATACTCCTATATACATGTATAAAGCCATGACAGGTCCTCTTAATACTCCTATATACATGTATAGAGCCATGACAGGTTCTCTATATACTCCTATACATGTATAGAGCCATGATAGGTCCTCTATATACTCCTATATACATGTATAGAGTCATGATGGGTCCACTTTATACTCCTATATACATGTATAAAGCCATGACAGGTCCTCTTAATACTCCTATATACATGTATAGAGCCATGACAGGTTCTCTATATACTCCTATACATGTATAGAGCCATGACAGGTCCTCTATATACTCCTATATACATGTATAGAGCCATGATGGGTCCACTTTATACTCCTATATACATGTATAGAGCCATGAAAGGTCCTCTTTATTCTCCTATATACATGTATAGAGCCATGACAGGTCCTCCATATACATGTATAGAGCCATGACAGGTCCCCTTTATACTCCTATATACATGTATAGAGCCATGACAGGTCCTTTATATACTCCTATATACATGTATAGAGCCATGACAGGTCCCCTTTAGTTATCACGATATAAAATAATGAATGTGGGGGCCTTTTGGTGGGCGTAATTTTTTTTCAGCCATTGACAGTTAGAATGTGTCCTGTAGTGACGAGGGGAACAATGGAAGGGACCACAGAGTACAGCACAAAACGCAGACGTCCTACTTACCCTGGGGTGTGCTGAGCACATTTCTCCGCAATAAAGTTTCCCTAAATGGGTGCCGAAACACGTCCCTTCTTTTTGTGGGGGCTTTTTGGTTTCAATTTTTATTTTAACAACAGAGTTCTTTGAAGCAGATAAATACAGTCACTTGTATTTAATGTTTCATAGTAATGTAATATTAGATCCTTTGCTACACTGTATAACATACCATTACAATAACCAGTGATTTAGATGTAAAGTACAGTCTGGTATTAGTTTATAGATATTTCTCCTTGCTCACCAGCATGAGTTGACCTCATAAATATCACAAGTCCTATGTGGAATGTATATAGAGGTAACTGCACACTATGAACCTGTAAATATATTCAACACCTTACACAGTCCAATTTTACCTCTCTGCCAAGCCGGGCTACCTAAAACCATATGGTAGGCGGTATCACCGCTGTTCAAATACACTCATGGGCCACTTTATTAAGTACACCTTGTTAGTACCGGGTTGGACCCCCTTTTGCATCAGAACTGCCTTAATTCTTTGTGGCATAAAATCAACAAGGTGTTGGAAACATTCCTCAGAGATTTTGGTCCATATTTTTTTATGTTCATTCATTTTTATTGTAAGAAAAGATACAACAATATGTAGACATACACAACTGATGCATGTAGTATAAATAAGGCAGCCAACTGAAGGTATCACTGTTTCGATGGCAAATACAGTTCACAACATACAAGAGAAAAGAAAATGCTGCCTGATGTCATTAACATAAAAGGGTGGATTCTGAAACAGAGTTTGGACCCACAATGTGCCATCGATACAACAATAAGAATCACTTCTGAAATGGAGTGAAGTCTAGAGAGAAACAAAAGGAAGAGAAGGAAGAGGAGATTACTAACCCATATTTTCAGAGCCCATACATGTCGTAAGTCTGTTAAAGATTTTTATAAGAAAAAAAAAAAAAAAGGAACAAACTGGAACAATTTACCCATCGTCATAAGAGGAATGCCAATCAATCCATGACTGCCACCTAGTAGTAAAATCAAGAGATTTCCCAGTTATAGATGATCACATTTTCTCATAAGTGTAATTAGTATGGAGTATGTGGATCATATCCTTTAAGTTTGGAGTGGAGGGGGATTTCCATAACTGCAAAATGGTCAGTTACACAGCTAAAAATAGATGGATAATAAATTGCCTTAAAAGCGGGGGTATATTTTTTCGATGCCTAGGTGCAGCAAATCTAAAGAGAGGGAAATGGTCAAGGATAAACCCGTGACCTGCCGAAATATAGAAAACACCATGGACCAGTATTAGGTAAGTTTGCTACAAGACCAGAGAATATGGAATAGCGTATCTGGTAACATAGTGGAGAGTAGGAACAAATAAACTTGGCTACTCTACCCTGAGTCAAGTTCCATCTCAGGATTATTTTATGGGATATTTAGAGGTTGGTGCGGCCAATGTGGCTCAGGTTGGTAATGGTAGACCTCTCGGAGGGTTAAGAATTAGAGGGTAGGCCATTAGATATGTGTGCAAATTGTTGCCTGGTAGCAAAAACTGCTCTATTTCTCCCCATAGGGGGGTGGGTGAGTGTGGAAACCAACCTCTCGTTTGAGCCAGTATTAAAGCAGTGTGATAACCTGAGAATATCATAAGGCCCATGCCTCTGGCTTTTTTTTACTTTAAGTAGTTTAGCAAATGCACAGCTGGCTTTTTTGCCTTCCCATAGGAATATGCCTAAGGTAGTTTGCAAATTTCGGAAAAACTTTTTACTCGCTGGAATAGGAACTGATCTGAAGACATACAAGATCTGAGGTAAGAGTTGCATATTAAATGCTGCTAGTCTACCAGACCAAGATAAGGTATGTTTACTAATATTACACAAACCCTCTCGTAGTTTGTTACCCAGAGGGAGGGAGCGGGTGTTAGAGGTATGCCCAAGTAGGAGATACCTGTGCTGCTCCAAATATTTGGAAATGTGTTTTGTAAGGCACATTTATCCTGTGGGGACACCCCTAGGTCCAAGATATTTGATTTCGTATCATTCACTTTATAATATGATAGAATATTGTATTGGGTCAACATTTGAGATACATATTCGATTTTGGTCCATATTGACATGATAGCATCACGCAGTTGCTGCAGATTTGTCCACATCTCAAAGGTGCTTTATTGGATTGAGATCTGGTGATTGTGGCGGCCATTGGAGTACAGCGACCTCATTCTCATGTTCAAGAAACCAGTTTGAGAAGATTTGAGCTTTGTGACATGGTGCATTATCCTGCTGGAAGTAGGCAGAAGATTGGTACACTGTAGTCATAAAGGGATGGGCATGGTCAGCAACAATACTGAGGTAGGCCGTGGCATTTAAACAATGCTCAATTTGTACTAGGAAATATCCCCACACCATTACACCACCACCACCAGCCTCAACCTTTGATACAAGGCTTCATGATCCATGCTTTCACGTTTTTTACGCCAAATTCTGACCCTACCATCTGAACGTCGCAGCTGAAATCGAGACTCACCAGACCAGGCAGTAATCTTCTATTGTCCAATTTTGATGATCCTGTGCGAATTGTAGCCTCAGTTTTCTGTTCTTAGCTGACAGGAGTGGCACCCGGTGTGGTCTTCTGCTGCCGTAACCCATCTGCTTCAAGGTTCGATGTGTTGTGCATTCAGTGATGGTATTCTGTATACCTTGGTTGTAACGAGTGGTTATTTGAGTTACTGTTGCCTTTCTATCATCTCAAACCAGTCTGCCCATTCTCCTCTAACATCAACAAATGTTCATCCACACAACTCCCGTTCACTGGATATTTTCCCTTTTTTTGGACCATTCTCTGTAAACCCTAGAGATGGTTGTGTGTGAAAATCCCAGTAGATCAGCAGTTTTTGAAATACTCAGATCAGCCCGTCTGGCACCATCAACCATGCCACATTCAAAATTACTTAAATTCCCTTTTCTTCCCCATTCTTATGCTCGGTTTGAACTTCAGCAAGTCGTCTTCAGCATGTCTAGATGCCTGAATGCACTGAGTTGCTGCCATGTGATTGGCTGATTAGCAATTTGTGTTACCAAGAAATTGAACAGGTGTACCTAATAAAGTGGCCGGTGAGTGTATGGTAGACACAACCCAAAATTTTGGATTTTCATTCACTTTTGGTGATCATTGTAAACCTGACAATTAGAAAGGGTAACTCAAACAAAAAAAATGTAAGATATTGCAGCTCAGTTTTATCAAGGTTTTTGTTTGTACACATGAAAAGAGACAAGGGGTGTTCTTTTGCAATGGGAAACAAAGTGCTACAGTGTCTCTTACTGATATCAAGTCATAATTGTGAAGTGTTTTGTTTACCACCCTTTACTTTTCAGGAAATATAGGGAAAATATGTCTACTTTTTAGACTTGAAATGTTTCTATTGAATGTTTTCCCTAATACCAGAAGTTGTCATAAACTCTTTAATTAGATGGGCAATGAACAGTTTAAAGAGATAATATATATTTTAGTGTACCTTATGTAGTGGAATATGTTTAATGGTTAAATCAGTCTATACATTCTGACTTTACTTAAAGAGGAACTGCAAGTCTGCTTACATAATTTGTAATAAAAACATCTTTGCCATTCTGAAGCTTCCCTCCAAACACTTTGCATATTATTTTTTATATACTGTTATTCTGTACGTGTCAAATATGCTGCAGAAATCTCCCTCCACTGAGTCTGGCTGCAACCACTTTAACTGTGGGCATCTGAAGCTGCTGCCTGTTCACTTCCTGGATTTACACAGACACACAGAGGCACACCTCCAGCTCTGCAGCCTGAAGCTCTCATTGGCCTTCTTATGACTCATCCCCCCCTCCCTTCCTGGCAAACTCTCATGAGACTTATCTGAAAATGGAAAGTGTATGGCACAACTGCAAACCTACCAAGACACGTCCATCCACCTAAACTGAGGCCCATGGTAACTCTGGAGGAGCTGCCTTGAAAAGTATTCATATCCCTTGAAATTTTCCACATTTTGTCATGTTACAACCAAAAACATAAATGTATTTTATTGGGATTTTATGTGATAGACCAACACAAAGTGGCACATAATTGTGAAGTGGAAGGAAAATGATAAGTGGTTTAAAAATTTTTTTACAAAGAAATATGTGAAAAGTGTGACGTGCATTTGTATTCAGCCCAATACTTTGTAGAACCACCTTCTGCTACAATTACAGCTGCAAGTCTTTTTGGGGATGTCTCTACCAGCTTTGCACATCTAGAGAGTGACATTTTTGACCATTCTTCTTTGCAAAATAGTTCAAGCCCTGTCAGATTGGATGAAGAGCGTCTGTGAGCAGCAATTTTGAAAAGTCTTGCCACAGATTCTTAATTGGATTTTGGTCTGGACTTTGACTAGGCCATTCTAACACATGAATATGCTTTGATCTAAACAATTCCATTGTGGCTCTGGCTGTATGTTTAGGGTCATTGTCCTGCTGGAGGGTGAACCTCCGTCCCGGTCTCAAGTCTTTTGCAGACTTTAGCACGTTTTCTTCCAAGATTGCCCTGTATTTCACTCTATTCGTCTTCCCATCAACTCTGATCAACTTCCCTGTCCCTGCTAAAGAAAAGCATCCCTACAACATGATGCCACCACCCAGGGCCGGTACAAGGGGTGGGCGAGATGGGCGCGTGCCCTGGGCGGAGTGTGAGAGGGGGCGGATTTCTCCCCCTCCCTCTGCTCGCTGACTCTGAACATAATGTGAGAGCCGCTCTGACCGTACTGCTCCCTCCCCCTCGTTGTCAGGGAGGAGAGCGACTTCAGAGGGATTGAACCAGCAGGGGGAGGGGCGGACAAGCCTCCCATTATCTTGGTAACTGTGAGGAAACAGACTGATTTCTCCCGTCCGTAGGATAGGAGAATCAGTCTGTAACATTGTGAGACTGTGGCTGCAGCTGTGTAAGTGTGTCTGACTGTGACACTTACACAGCCCAGCAAACACATCACCTCCCCCCCTCACTGACAGGAGATCAGGGAGGAATACAGCTCCTCCTCCTCCCACCTCTGCTCCTTCAGTGACTTCCCGCCCCGCCCACATTATCCCCGACTGCAGATGTATCTGAAGTGAGGGGATGTGTGGGCGGGAGATATGAAAACAGCAGCTGCAGGCTCCAGATTCCAAAGATGCCTGATCTTCCAGCCTGGACCTGGGTGAGTGTGCAACTGTGTACACCACAGTACAATGTAATCACTGAGCTGTCCTTATCTCCATCTGTCTCCCCCTCACCCTCCCCCCCCCCTCATGTTCTTTCAAGATATTCACTAACTTTCACTTTCACTTTCAGTTAGACAATAGATGGTACAAATTTCTTTCCAGTAACCACAGATTGCAGGAAAGAAATTAACACAATTCCCCTGTCAGCTCAGTCAGTGCTGACAGGGGAATCCCTTCTGCTGAGCAATTGTATTGTCCCCACAAACGGTGATTATCACTAGCAGATATTGCAATCGCTAGTGATAATCATAAGAATCCGGCAGGCTGGTTGTACTCAATTTGATCGATCAACTTGGTACATTCAGCCTGCCCATTAATGGTTCCAATCTCAGCCAGTTCTCACTGAAACAGCCAACATTTAACCACTTGCTTACTGGGCACTTAAACCCCCCTCCTATCCAGACCAATTCTCAGCTTTCAGCGCTGATGCATTTTGAATGACAATTACGCGGTCATACAACACTGTACCTAAATGAAATTTTTATAATTTTTTTCCCCACAAATAGAGCTTTCTTTTGGTGGTATTTGATCACCTCTGTGGTTTTTATTTATTGTTAAAAAAAAATGTAAAAAGACCGAATGAAAAAAAAAAAAAAATGTTATTATATTTTGTTATAAAATTTTAAAAGAGGTAATTTTTCTCCTTCATTGATGTACGCTGATGAGGCGGCACTGATGGGCACTGATCAGTTACATTGATAGGTGGCATTGATAGGTGGCACTTGTGGGCATTAAAAGGTGGCACTCATGGGTATAGGTAAGTGGCAATGGCAGGTGGCACAGATGAGGCATAATTGCCTCTTCCTCTTCAGGACCGATGTCCCTTGCAGATGAGCCGGTGATCAGCTTTTTTTTCTCCTCGCGCTGTCAGCGCGAGGAGAAAAAAAAAACGATCACAGAGCTTTTGTTTTGATCATGTGATCAGCTGTCATTGGCTGACAGCTGATCACATTGTAAGGGGCCGGGACTCAGTGACTCGGTGATCACAGCGCGCACAGGGCACGTGCACTCTGAAAATTCAGGTCCGCGCTGTGGCCGTCATTCAGCTATAGCGTGGATGTCAAGAGGTTAAACTATCTTCGCTCTTGGGCAGCCCATACATTGATCACTTTTTTCATCCAACTATTAGGTTGAATGAAAAAATAAAAGAATGTTCCAATTCCCCCATCTACACATTCCAGGTGGAAGGGGGAATCCTCCCACTGTGGACCAGTGGTGGAATCCATTGTGGTGGTGTATAGAGCCAAAAAGATTAGAATTGTGTCAATGTCCCAATATTTATGGACCTGACTGTACATATAATTAAAAGGTGTGAGTGAACTCTGTTTCTATCACATTAAACCTAATTGAATTTGTATTGTTTTAAGTATATCCTTGTTTTGAAATTACATTAATTCTTTCTTAAAAATGGGGAGGGGGGGGCACAGTTTGCCATCTTTGCCCTGGGCACCAAATGGCCTTGTCCCAGCACTGCCACCACCATGTTTCAAGGTGAGGATGGTGTGTTCAGGGTGATGTGCAGTGTTCGTTTTCTGCCACACATAGCGTTTTGCTTTTAGGCCAAAAAGTTCAGTTTTTGTCTCATCTGAACAGAGCACCTTCTTCTATATGTTTGCTGTGACCTCTACATGGCTTCTCGCAAATAATAGTTGTCCCATGGACAGATTCTACCACCTGAGCTGTGGATCTCTGCAGCTCCTCCAGAGTTACCATGGGCCTTAGTTTAGGTGGATGGACGTGTCTTGGTAGGTTTGCAGTTGTGCCATACACTTTCCATTTTCAGATGATGGATTGAACAGTGCTCCATGTGATGTTCAAAGCTTGTTTTTTTATAACCTAACCCTGCATTAAACTTCTCCACAACTTTATCCCTGACCTGTCTGGTGTGTTTCTTGGCCTTCATGATGTTTGTGCACTAAGGTTCTCTAAAAAACCTCTGAGGGCTTCACAGAACAGCTATATTTATACTGAGATTAAATTACACACAGGTGGACTCTATTTACCAATTAGGTGACTTCTGAAGGTAATTGGTTCCACTATATTTTAGTTAGGGATATCAGAGTAAAGGGGGCTGAATACAAATGAACGCCACATTTTTCATATATTTATTTGTAATAAAAAATTAAAACCATTTATCATTTTCCTTCCACTTCACAAATATGTTACACTTTGTGTTGGTCTATCACATAAAATCCCAATAAAATATATTTACATTTTTGGTTGTAACATGACAAAATGTGGAAAATTTCAAGTGGTATGAATACTTTTTCAAGGCACTGTATATCCACAGAAGATCTGTGGTTAGTTCTCCAAGATGTTTGGAACAACTCATCTGCCCATTTTCCCTCAAAAACTGTGTGCATGTGTACCTAGAAGAATTGAAAAATTGATGCAAAGGGTGGTCACACCAAATATTGATTTGATTTAAATTTCTCTTCTGTTCCTTTACTTTGCATTTGTTAATTCATTACAAATAAACTATTAACACTTCTATTTCTGAAAGCATTCTTTATTTACAGCATTTTTTGCACACCTGCCTAAAACTTTTGCATAGTATTGTACTTTATATGGTCTCTTTGGTCTCTGTTATTATAGACAGATAGATGTACAGGCTGCTCTCTAAGGTTTATTCTTTTTCTTCTTATGCCATGTACACATGGGCGGACTTTTCAACGGACTAGGTCTGGCGGACTTTTCAACGGACTTTCCGACGGACTTGCCTACACACAATCAACCAAAGTCCGACGGATTTGTACATGATGACGTACGACCGGACTAAAACAAGGAAGTTCATAGCTAGTAGCCAATAGCTGCCCTAGCGTCGGTCGGACTAGCATACAGACGAGCGGACTTTTCGACCGGACTTGAGTCCGTTGGAAAGATTTGAAACATGTTTAATTTCTAGGTCCATTGAACTTTTGGGAAAAAAAAGTTCGCTGGAGCCCACACACGTTTGAATTGTCCGACGGACTCCGGTCCGCCGGACCAAGTATGCCGTAAAGTCCGGTCGTTTGTACGCGGCATAAGTTCTGTATATATTCAGCTGTTAAATAGTTGCATTCATAATCCTTGAGTCTGCCACAATAATTATAAGTGCTGAAATCTGTCCACTAATATTGTTGATAATTCCTATCTTGGTTTGTGAAACCGGTAGCTAGCTGGCAATACTTTTCCCACAGGGCAGGACAATGAATTAGATGTCAGGGATTCCAGCAACCATAAAGAATCTATTATTGTTAAAAACACTTTCCTGGCTCATTCTCCACTCTGCTTCTGAAGATGTTGTACTTCTGGTGGGACAGTTGCTTCTGGGCCACTTTAAAGTGCTATACACAGTTACTGGTGTCTCCTTTGGCAAGGACCCGTACGAAGCTTTGCTTAACAAAAAAAATGTAAGCCTGCACCAATTCCAAATTTAAGCTGCTAACTCATTATATATATTTCTAAAGGAATATACACTACCGTTCAAAAGTTTGGGGTCACCCAAACAATTGTGTGTTTTCCATGAAAAGTCACACTTATTCACCACCATACGTTGTGAAATGAATAGAAAATAGAGTCAAGACATTGACAAGGTTAGAAATAATGATTTGTATTTGAAATAACATTGTTTTTACATCAAACGTTGCTTTCATCAAAGAATCCTCCTTTTGCAGCAATTACAGCATTGCACACCTTTGGCATTCTAGCTGTTAATTTATTGAGGTAAGCTGGAGAAATTGCACCCCACGCTTCTAGAAGCAGCTCCCACAAGTTGGATTGGTTGGATGGGCACTTCTGGCGTACCATATGGTCAAGCTGCTCCCACAACAGCTCAATGGGGTTCAGATCTGGTGACTGTGCTGGCCACTCCATTACCGATAGAATACCAGCTGCCTGCTTCTGCTGTAAATAGTTCTTGCACAATTTGGAGGTGTGTTTAGGGTCATTGTCCTGTTGTAGGATGAAATTGGCTCCAATCAAGCGCTGTCCACTGGGTATGGCATGGCGTTGCAAAATGGAGTGATAGCCTTCCTTATTCAGAATCCCTTTTACCCTGTACAAAGCTCCCACCTTACCAGCACCAAAGCAACCCCAGACCATCACATTACCTCCACCATGCTTAACAGATGGCGTCAGGCATTCTTCCAGCATCTTTTCATTTGTTCTGCGTCTCACAAACGTTCTTCTTTGTGATCCAAACACCTCAAACTTGGATTCATCCGTCCACAACACTTTTTTCCAGTCTTCCTCTGTCCAATGTCTGTGTTCTTTTGCCCATCTTAATCTTTTTCTTTTATTGGCCAGTCTCAGATATGGCTTTTTCTTTGCCACTCTGCCCTGAAGCCCAAAATCCCGCAGCCGCCTCTTCACTGTAGATGTTGACACTGGTGTTTTGCGGGTACTATTTAATGAAGATGCCAGTTGGGGACCTGTGAGGCGTCTGTTTCTCAAACTAGAGACTCTAATGTGCTTATCTTCTTGCTTAGTTGCGCAACGCGGCCTCCCACTTCTTTTTCTACTCTGGTTAGAGCCTGTTTGTGCTGTCCTCTGAAGGGAGTAGTACACACCGTTGTAGGAAATCTTTAATTTCTTTGCAATTTCTCGCATGGAATAGCCTTCATTTCTAAGAACAAGAATAGACTGTCGAGTTTCAGATGAAAGTTCTCTTTTTCTGGCCATTTTGAGCGTTTAATTGACCCCACAAATGTGATGCTCCAGAAACTCAATCTGCTCACAGGAAGGTCAGTTTTGTAGCTTCTGGAAGGAGCTAGACTGTTTTTAGATGTGTGAACATGATTGCACAAGGGTTTGCTAATCATCAATTAGCCTTCTGAGCCAATGAGCAAACACATTGTACCATTAGAACACTGGAGTGATAGTTGCTGGAAATGGGCCTCTATACACCTATGTAGATATTGCACCAAAAACTAGACATTTGCAGTTAGAATAGTCATTTACCACATTAGCAATGTATAGAGTATATTTGTTTAAAGTTAGGACTAGTTTAAAGTTAGCTTCATTTAAAAGTACAGTGCTTTTCCTTCAAAAATAAGGACATTTCAATGTGACCCCAAACTTTTGAACGGTAGTGTATATTCTAAAGGAAGCCAAATGGGTTATAGCCACTGCCGCACTGCCCTCTTGTCAAGCACAAGGTTTCTCAAGTCATGTTTTATAAAAACGTATAGCTATACAGAATGACACAATGAAAACAAATCTGAAAAGTCTGGGAATTCAGGGTCAAGACCTACCTTTTTTTCTACCCTTCACAAAGATTTTCTGACACTCTGAAACTAGAATGGGCATTGCCCTAAAAAATTTAAATTGTGTCTTGCTTCAGCTCTCATTGTCACCTATTTCTTCCCCCCATCCCACCTCCCAACTTTGCCCCCCCTTTTTTTGCAGACCTCTGGGCAGCAAGTTCCCTAATTCCTATTAGGTGGTGTCCTCCGCTATAATACCTTGTTCGGTTCAGTAGCCTCTGTTATTTTTTAACTCCGTATGCACCTTCTACTACCTCCACCACCCATTCTAGGTTGGAACAGATGCTTTGTTCTGCTGATTAGGCACTTTCTGTTATGATGCTTACCCAGTCTGTGTTAACTAAATACTGTACCTGCCTTGGTTACGTTGTATTCAATTGTCAATGAATCTTACGTGTGCTTGTACTACAATGCTTTTTCTGTAAAAAAAAAACAAAACAATAAGGTTATTTAATGGAAAAAAAAAAAAAAACTTATTAAAGCTGATTTTACTCTAGGTTGAACATAGCCAGTTTTGCACGTTAGATCCAGTGAACTCTTTGGGAAAACTGCAGGGAAGTTTAAATCATCATACCATATAGAAGCAATGTAGACCATTGATGTTACACAGTCAATAATGTCCTATTACTTTGCATTTTGCCTTAATGTTTAAGGCTTGTGTACATTGTCTGGAACTTTTTCCATAGAGTTCAGTGCACATTATATACAAGCTAACCTTTGCATGACCTACAGTACAATAAGCATAGGCAACTGCAAAGCTTTACATAAAGAAACTACTTTCCACTATCACTCAACGTAAATGTTCATGTATAGTGCTCGATGTTTTCTCTATGCTTCAATGAACAATGCAAGCAATACCAACCAAACTCAATTTCTCCTATGAAAAAACATAATTATCTGATGTGAAACAAACCAAACAAATCAACTATACAAGGAAAAAAGGAAGCCATCTTCATATTTTTAGTAACTGTAGTGAAGGTCAGAAAGCTTCTTTAAAAGCAGAATTGGACATGTGTAAAGCCTGAAAGGGGGATCTAAGACAGTTGTTCTCAACCTTGTTGAGACCAAGGCCTGAAAAATTCTTCCAAAACCTTCCATGCCCCAACAGTAAAGAATAAAGTTTATAGTCATATAGTTAATGTATGGAAAAGCAAAACATGTATTAACATTCTAAAAGGCTCCAGTGAAGTGAGTTAGGGGACTCTGCAGCAGACCTGGTGGCCCTGTAGGGGGATGAGGTTTCCAGAGGAGACTGAGAAGCGCTGTAGGAGGTTGGGGGCACTGTGGGACACTGTCAGAGGTTGGGGGCATTATGGAGAGCTGGAGGCTTTGCAGCAGGCTGGGAGACACTGTTCGAGTTTTGGGGGCACTTTGGGGGCTAAGGGCTCTTAGGTGGCATGGGGGTCCTCCATGAACCCCAGAACCTCTCCTTTTTCTTTCACTTCCATTTCTTTGAAACTAGCAGTGCACGTAAGTTGCATTCATGTGCAATGCACTATACACATTACAAATCCCATAGTCCATAGTTCCTAAACCATCTCAGGAGTGAGTATAAAAGAGGGTGGCTACGTTCCTATATATAGTGGGAACATGGAGTATGAACATAGCCACCCTCTGACAGGAATTCGGCTTACAAAAAAAGGAATTTAGAGATTTGGATGTGTTTGAGAGCAATTAGAAGCTACTTTTTGAGTGAAGAATACATACTTGAATAGAGTATTATTTTTCAACCAGTTTAGTGTCACTTTAAACTCCATACTATCTGCGATCTACAGCTACATCAGGTTCGAAAACTGACAACCCCGTTAACAAATAACACAGATTAATATTCTTCCATGGAGGTAGAGGAGAGCCAGCTGCGGCAAGGCAACGAGTACAGCAGTCTTGGACTTGGTTAAAAATGAGCAATCTCCTAAAGTCCCATTGGAGTAATAAAACATGTGAAAGTTGTTTTGTCTCCAAGAACTAAAACAAAACCTGGTGTTGTGAGAAATTAACTGTACAGGGAGGACCAGCATGTGGAAATCCTGTCTTTAGATAGAGGAAACCCCTCAGGTTTTGCAGTGAGTGTTTTTTTTTTTTCTATTCTGCAAGATGGGGCTTCAAAAATGTTGACTAAAGAAACTATGGGAAGAAGACAACTCGCCTTGTCCATCTGCAGAGCAATATGGCTGGAATGCTGATAGTAGACAAGCACTTTTGACAGCTAACCACTGACTTGCACAATACAAGATATAGGCCAGGGTCTGTTCTGGATTAGGTGACTAGATGAATCCTACAGCAGTTATGCTTTTCTTAATGCAGAACACGCACAGCTTGATAGTCCCAGACAAAACAGAGCTGTGATTCTCAGGCCCAGTATGAACAGAGCTGAAATGTTACCCACCTGCAGGAGGCTTTTCCTGTGTGCTGTGCCTTAAAAATCAACAGAGGCCTCAGATTGTCTCCAGATTTTTAGCAATGCGTATGTTTTGTCTGCAATATGTTATAGGCATTAAACATGCACTCCTTACAGTCCCCTGAAATCAAAACCATTGTAGAAAGAATGCAGAACTAGAATTCCTTATTAAACCTGCTTATATTATCAAGAGTTATTGTTTAATGAACATGCGTAAAAAATGCCTAAATTACGCTTTTGAACACAGCTCTGTTCCATTTTTTTATTATTACGCATCTCTATGGAATGAATCATTATGGTCCTAGATCCAGTAATCTGAATGGGCGCATGGACTTATGGACACACAGAGCCTGCTTAGGAACCAGCATGTAGCAGCAAGCGGATTGCTATGGGGGCACACAGGGGGGAGTACTGGCCAGGAGCTCTGACAGGGGACCTGAGAAGTGGAGGATAGGGGCTACTCTGTTCAAAGCCATTCAACAGAGCAGGTAAGTATGAAATGTTTGTAATTTAATTTTTTTTTCTTCGGTTAAGAATGGTGAGGAACGGTTAGAATCTCTGTTTGAATTTTACTGGTACAGTGAAACCTTGGATTACTAGCATAATTCGTTCTGGAAACATGCTTGTAATCCAAAGCACTCGTATATCAAAGCAAATTTCCTCATAACAAATTATGGAAACTCGGATGATTCGTTCCACAACCATTTATTCATAAGTCCTTCAGTCTATAGTCCATATAAAAAGATTATAGCAATGTGACTTCAAAGCAACTTTGAGACAACTTCAGGGAATGCCTGGGTAATCTTCCTGTAATGTCGTATCCAAATCACATCAATTAAGATACAGTGGCGACGGAAAGTATTTAGACCCCCTTAAATTTTTCACTCCTTGTTATATTGCAGCCATTTGCTAAAATCATTTAAGTTCATTTTTTTTTTTCCTCATTAATGTACACACAGCACACCATATTGACAGAAAAACACAATTGTTGACATTTTTGCAGATTTATTAAAAAAGAAAAACTGAAATATCACATGGTCCTAAGTATTCAGACCCTTTGCTGTGACCAGGGCTTTTTTTCAGGGGGAACTTGGTGGAACTCAGTTCCACCACCTCTGGCTCAGACCCTTTGGTGCCTGCTCACCACAATCACTTGTAAACACAGAAGTCTGGTTTCTGTGTTTACAAGTGACAGCTCTGCACTCTGTATGTAATACAATCCTGGTATTTAATGCCCCTTTAAGACCCTCCTACTGTTTTCGTGAAATTTGACTGAACACACCCACTATTTGATATGATTTGGAGGGTGTGTGTAGGGGGAGGGGTTTGTGGGGCCGTAGTTAAGTTCCAGCACCTATTGTTTGAGAAAAAAAGCCCTGGCTGTGACACTCTCAGGTGCTGTCCATTTCTTCTGATCATCTTTGAGATGGTTCTACACCTTTATTTAAGTCCAGCTGTGTTTGATTATACTGATTGGACTTGATTAGGAAAGCCACACACCCGTCTATATAAGACCTTACAGCTCACAGTGCATGTCAGAGCAAATGAGAATCATGAGATCAAAGGAACTGCCTGAAGAGCTCAGAGACAGAATTGTGGCAAGGCACAGATCTGGCCAAGGTTGCAAAAAAATTTCTGCTGCACTTAAGGTTCCTAAGAACACAGTGGCCTCCATAATCCTTAAATGGAAGACGTTTGGGATGACCAGAACCCTTCCTACAGCTGGCCGTACGGCCAAACTGAGCTATCGGGGGAGAAGAGCCTTAGTGAGAGAGCTAAAGAAGAACCCAAAGATCACTGTGCCTGAGCTCCAGAGATGCAGTGGGGAGATGGGAGAAAGTTGTTGTTGTATTGCTCATCACCTGTCCAATACAGTCCCAACAGTGAAGCATGGTGGTGGCAGCATCATGCTGTGGAGGTGTTTTTCAGCTGCAGGGACAGGACGACTGGTTGCAATCGAGGGAAAGATTAATGCGGCCAAGTACAGGGATATCCTGGACGAAAACCTTCTCCAGAGTGCTCAGGACCTCAAACTGGGCCGAAGGTTTACCTTCCAAAAAGACAATGACCCTAAGCACACAGCTAAAATAACGAAGGAGTGGCTTCACAACAACTCCGTGACTGTTCTTGAATGGCCCAGCCAGAGCCCTGACTTAAACCCAATTGAGCATCTCTGGAAAGACCTAAAAATGGCTGTCCACCAACATTTACCATCCAACCTGACAGAACTGGAGAGGATCTGCAAGGAGGAATGGCAGAGGATTCCCAAATCCAGGTGTGAAAAACTTTTTGCATCTTTCCCAAAAAGACTCATGGCTGTATTAGATCAAAAGGGTGCTTCTACTAAATACTGAGCAAAGGGTCTGAATACTTAGGACCATGTGATATTTCAGTTTTTTTTTTTTAATAAATCTGCAAAAATGTCAACAATTCTGTGTTTTTCTGTCAATATGGGGTGCTGTGTGTACATTAATGAGGAAATAAAATGAACTGAAATAATTTTAGCAAATGGCTGCAATATAACAAAGAGTGAAAAATTTAAGGGGGTCTGAATACTTTCCGTTCCCACTGTAAGGATCTGTCTTAGGGCTCATGTACACTGCAGCTAAAATAAAAGCTGCTTTTACAGGCATTTGAGCTTTTGTTTCAGCTTGAAGAAGCTTGTGTTTTTTGGGGCTCTTGTGCATGTTTTAATTGAGCTTCTTTGAGCTCCTTTGAGCTTCTTTAAACTCCTTTGAGTTTTTTTTGAGCATAAGCGTTTTTTTTTATTATTCACAAACCCTCCCTAAAGTCTATGGGCAAAAGTCAAATAGAAGTCGTCTTGAAGTAGTACAGGAAACTTCAGTAGTGCCAATTAAGACAGTTCTCAATGACTAAAATGGGATTTCTCTTCTCTTTTATATTCAGTTGTAAGGTGACACTACTCACATTGCCGGACCTTGCTCTTTTATCAAGTTAAAATTTATAAAAAAAATGTTGCTCGTCTTCTAAAACACTCGCAGATCAAGTTACTCACAATCCAAGGTTTTACTGTATTTGGGGCATTGCTAGAGAAATTTCTCATCACTAACTGTTATGTCATGGTATCACCAGTTGGAAATTGCAGGAAAACATGCAACAAGCACACCAGCAACAATAAAAATACTTTAACCACCTCAAAGCTTGTTCCTTTATACTCCTTACGTATAAAGAGCAATTTTTCCATCTCCACTATGGCTCTGTTTTTTCAGCAATAACTTTGTCATTATTTAAGATAACAAAGTATTACATATATTTTTTTTGGGGGGGGGGGGGGCAAATTAGGCTTTCTTTTAGTAATCGTCAGAAACCATGAATCAGACCGAGACAAAATTGCAGTTAAAAATCACACTTGTTTAATAATAATAATAGTAAAAGGTAAACAGAGCAACGTAGTCAAATCATAGCCAGGGTTCAGTAACCAGAACGGATAGTCAGACAAGCCAGGACGTCAGGGAGCCAGAGATCAGCGTACTTCAGGACAGGCCAGGAAATCAGGAAACTGGAGAATCAGAGCAGTGGAACAGTAAGCAGGATTAGGGACGAGAAGGAACGTCAGCCATGCAAGTCTTCAACAGGTACACAGGAGAGAGTCTCTGGATGTGTTGACCAAGGTTAAGGCAGAGAGGGACTGAACTGAACAGCTTAAGTAACGAGCAGGACTGACGAACAGGATATCATCATCAGGTGAGTCACTGTGGAAAAGATTGGAGCTGGCAATTAACCGACAGCTGAACGGCCTGCTCTGAGAAGGAAGGGCTGAGCCCAGCCCTGACAGTACCCCCTCCTCAACAACCCCTCCCCTCGGAGGACCACCAGGTTTGAGGGGAAAACGTCTATGGAAAGCACAGAAGAACACAGGGGCATGTACGTCTGAGTATGAGACCCTCCAGACAGTACCCTTTCCAATGCACCAGGTACTGTATGCGCCCATGGAACCTACAGGAGTCAACAATGGACTGTACTTCATACTCCTCATGGTTCTCAACCTGTACTAGGTGAGGTCATGGCACTGAGGTGGTAAAGCGGTTGCAGACCAAAGGTTTTAATAAGGAGACATGGAATACATTTGAGATACGCATATTAGAAGGAACGTCTAAAGCGTAAGCCACTGGGTTAATCCTGTGGAGAATACGGAAAGACCCAATAAATCGAGGTGCCAACTTCAATGAGGGAACATAGAGTGGGAGGTTGCGAGATGATAACCAGACCCTGTTCCCAACCTGGTAGGAAGGCGCAGGCAGGCGTCTGCGGTCAGCATGGAGTCTGTACCTATCATTGGCATGTCGCAAAGCCTCCTGGACTTGTGCCGAAGTGGAACGAAGACCACGGAGATGCTCCTCTATCTAACGCAGGGATGCTCTGTGGAACAAATGAGTTAGGCAACATGGAAGGTTGGAAACCATAGTTTGCCATATACGGGGACAATCGGGAAGCAGAATTCAAGGCACTTGTGACGGGAGGGCCCGTGGAACCCAGGATACCTTGGAGAGGTTGGGAAAACCTTGTTTCAGCTCCCCATGCACCTCCCATGTCTAAGTCACCCTGTGTCTCTAAAAGGCGCACAGGGTGACTGAGAAATCCAGTCTGATCTGTACTAATCAGACTGTACAGCCACACTGGAATGTTGTGTATATATATATATATATTGTATATTGTCTCATTTTGTTGTGTACTCTTTGCTGGGTCGTTTGGGGTGTGGCTGTATTCCAATGTTCTATTGTGTCTGTCTGCCTTGGATATTGAATGAATGAATGATTTGTAAAGCGCTGCAAATGCGAACTGAATCGCCTCAAGGCGCTAATGCGTTTTGTGCTGTCATCTTCTTAGAAGAGGAAGGTCTTGAGTTTTTTCCTGAAGGCCAGAGGGTTTTCCTCCATGCGGATGTGAGTCGAAAGAGTGTTCCATTGCCGAGGTCCCTGGACTGCGAATCTTCGTTCTCCCCTTGCTTTGTAGCGGTATTTGGGAATGAGGAGGAGGTTTTGGTTAGATGATCGCAGATTGCGTTTGGGTGTGTAGTGTTTTATTTTCTCTCGGAGGTATTGAGGGGCGTTACCTTGTATGCATTTGTGGGTGAGGCAGAGGGTCTTAAATGTGATCCGATTCTTTACGGTTAGCCAATGTAGGCTCCTCAGGGATGGGGAGATGGACACCCAGGGTTTTTTTCCTGTTAGCAGTCTTGCCGCCGCGTTTTGGATGGCCTGTAGGCTAGCTGATATTGGGGTAATCCTATATAGAGAGAGTTTGCGTAGTCGAGTTGGGAATTGATGATTGTTCCAACTACTGCGGCTTTGTCCTCTTCTGGGATAAAGGGGATGAGTCTGCGTAGCAGGCGGAGGAGATGGTGAGATCCGCTAACTACTGATCCTATTTGTGCATCCATTGTCATTTCTGAGTCAAAGATAACTCCAAGACTCTTGGCTTTGGTGCGCGGAGAGATGGTTTGTCCTAAGATGGTGGGAGGTGTGCACGGAGTCTTGTTTTTGGCATTTTGGTTAGCGTGTAGGAGAAGAAGTTCTGTTTTTGACCCGTTGAGTTTGAGGGAACTAATGGTCATCCAGTCATCTATCAAAGTGAGGCATTTCTCTAATTGCTGATGGTGGTCTTTTTGTCCGGTGATGCAAAAGTAGATTTGGGTGTCGTCAGTGTATGAGTGGAAACAGATGTCTGATTTTTTGATGATTTTGAGGAGTGGGCGGATGTAGATGTTGAATAGCACTGGCGACAAGGGTGAACCCTGAGGGACTCCACAGAAGATTGTTTGGGTTTCAGAGGTGAATGCTCCTAGTTTCACTGTCTGAGAGCGATTCTCTAAGAAGGACGCAAACCATTTTAGACTAGAATCTGTGGCTCCTGCTACTTCTGTGAGGAGGACAAGTAGAGTGTTGTGGTCCACTGTATCAAAGGCTGCACTGAGGTCCAACAGTACCAGGAGGCATGATTCTCCATCATCTGCTGCTTCGAGGGCATCATCCCATATTTCAGAAGTGCAGTTTCTGTGCCATGGCCAGGACGGAAGCCTGATTGTAGAGTGTCCAGAAGTTGATGTGTGTCCAGGTGGCGTTGTAGCTGTTGTACTACCGCTTTCTCCATAATCTTGGAGATGGTGTTAAGGCTTGTTATCGGTCTGCGGTAGTTAGGGTCCTTAGGGTCGAGATTGGGTTTCTTTAGCAGGGGTTTGACGATGCCTTGCTTGAGGGTGGTTGGCACAATCCCTTCTTTGAACGACTGATTTATGAGGTGTGTTATAGTGGGAGCCAGGATGTCGGAGCATTCTTTGAGGAGTTTCGTGGGAATGATGTCATTTGGTGATGTGCTGTCTCGAAGGCTTCTCATAATGTCTTTAGTCGTGTCAGTGGTGATTGGGGTCAGGAAGAAGTCCGGCGGTTGTGTGATGTTTGTGTTGATATCCTCTTTTTGCTTTGGTTGGGTAAGGTTGGTTGTTTTATTCTGTTGAATTGATTTCCGAATGTTTTCGATTTTGTCAATGAAGAAATTTGATTTTGCAGAATTCTTGAGTATCGTTTGCTGGGGGCTCTAAGCAGGTTGGGTTCATTGACTGGGCAACTATTTTGAAAAGTTACCGCGGCCGGTTTAAGGCAGTTGAGATGGTGTTCGAGACATGTTCTTTTTTGGCTTTGAAGATTGCTTAGTGGTATTTCACAGTGAGTACTTTGTAGTTTGTATGGTTTTCCTTGGTAGGATTTCTTCTCCACGCTCTTTCAGCTCTTCTACGTTCTTGCTTGAGTAGGGTGAGCGTGCCATTAAACCATCTCAAGTTTTTTTTGCGGATGAGTGTTCTGCGTTTTGGCGCTACTGAGTCTGCTGTTTGTAGTAATGCCTTGTTTAGGGAGTTGAGTGTTTGTTCCGTTGAGAGGTTTAAGTTTAGCGATTGTATTTTGTTTGATAATGTGGTTTTGAGTTCAGAGTGCAGTTTCTTCTGAGATCTGTTCCAGTGTGTTGTTGTTGCATGTTTCTGTTTTTGGAGGGTGGTGTTAGTGGTGATTTTAAATTTGATGGTGTGGTGGTCCATCCATGGTAGTGGTGTGTTGTCGAATATGTTGATGTCCATATTCTGTATGAAGATGAGGTCTAGAGTGTGTCCTGAGCCATGTGTGGGAGTATTTATCAGCTGTTGAAGACCCAGTTCTTCCAGTTGGTTGATGCAGGCGGTCGCAATAGGGTCTTGGGTAGAGTTTGCCCAGAGGTTGAAGTCCCCAAGTACCAGAAGGTTTTTGGTTTTCACGGTGTGCATTGAAATGAATTCAGTGAGTGGTGTAAGGAGATTGGTCTTTGGTCCTGGTGGCCTGTAGCATAGTAGTATGTGAATGGTGTCTTGGGGTGTTGTTTGAAGATGCAGGGGCAGTATCTCCATGAAAGGCACTGAGTTCTGTGAAGTTGGTTTGGTGAAGGCAAGGTGCGATTTGAAGATCACTGCTAGGCCTCCTCCTTTTTTTCCTATTCTATGCTCGGTTAGGATGCTGTAGTTCTCAGGCACTAATTCAGTTAGGATAGTGTTGCAGTCGGATGTTAGCCAGCTTTCCGTAATGAAGAGGCAATCTATGTTGTTTTCGATGATGAAGTCATGGATTTCCAGTCTGTGCTTGACTGCAGATCTGGTGTTGATCAGGGCGCATGCTAGGTGTTGTGGTTGGATTGGTTTCTCCCTGTATTTGATGGTTGCTTGTAGGTTGGTCCTTAGTAGTTTTTCTTTTTTTAGTCTTTTTTGAGTGGCGGTTGGTAAAGTTGAAGAGAGTTTTCTTAGCCTGAGGAGGGCGTCCGCTGTGTACTTGAAATTGCACATGGTGAGAGCACAAGTTGCTGAGGGAGGGTGATGGAGGCTACCTACCGCCCTCCTGTTGATCCAGAGGAAGGCGAAAAAACCCCTAGCTGAGCTGGCCACTTGCTACAGCAGAGGAAAAATTCCTTCCTGACCCCCCGAGGGGCGATCGGACTCAAGGACCCTGGATCAAACTGCTAGGGTACCCCGTGGGCTTACCTGTACAGAATGGTCCGGAGCATGACGGATGGGGGGGTGAGGGGTAGGGGGATCTGGCCGCTACTTACTGGTTGGAATGGTGCTGCGGCTGGGTCTAGGAGGATCTAAGATGGACGCTGGTCAGGTCCAGAGTCTCCGGTGGTAACCTGTGCCCACGCAGTGAGGTCCAGTGTCAAGGAGGGGGTGATCCAGGTGTAGGGGCACGGGGGCCCGCTGGACAGGTGTTGGAGGGGGTGAGGAGGCTGGCTGGCTGGATCTAGGCCGCAGCCATGGTCTGTCCCCTGATTCTAATAGCTAGAGAACGGGGTGATTGGACGGCGGCTGCGGTGGTGCCCCCGGGGAGTGGGACCCTGATAGGGGGGTCGGTGGGATGGTGGTCCTGCCCGGAGGTGGGCCGGTGCAGGCCTGGGGGGGGTGGGAGGGACCGGGTCCTGGTACTAACCTGCTGGGGGGGGGTCCGGGGATGAGCTCCGGGTGGAGGTAGTGGATTGCGGCCGCACTGGGTGGACCAAGATGGCCGATGGGCTAGGCCCGGGCCGCGGGCCATCCTGATTCTCAAAACTCCTGCGGTGGCTAGGTCCTGTTCGTGGATGGTGGAGTAGGGTCCCGGTGCTACCTGCTGGGGGGGTCCAGGGATGAGCTCCGGGTGGAACTCACACTTCTCCAATTTACAATAGAGATTGTTCTCTCTCAGCTTCTGAAGCACAAGACAGACATCTGTGTCGTGGTTCTCTAGGGACTTGGAAAAAATGAGGCTATCGTTGAGATAAACCACCACACATTGCTGCAACAAATCTCGGAAGGCATCGTTGATAAATTCCTGGAAAACCACCGGAGCGTTGCAAAGGCGTTGCAAAGGCCAAATGGCATTACGAGGTACTCATAATGGCCTGTTCTGGTATTAAACCCAGTTTTCCATTCGTCGCCCTCCTTGATCCTCACGAGATTGTATGCTCCTCTCAAATCCAGCTTTGTGAAAACCGTTGCTCCCTTGAGGCGGTCAAATAACTCCATAACCAGCATTCTTAATCGTGAAACAATCAGGTGCTTAGACACAAAGAAAGCATCAATGAACAGGCCTGCAGCCCCAGAGTCGATTAGAGCCTGTATCTCGACGGACGACTCAGACCAAGAAAGGGTAACCGGAACCAGGGGCTTATCCTTCTGGATAACTGGAGATGAAACAATGGTCTAAGGTCTGTCCCCTACAGGACCTCAAGGTTTGGCCGTTCCCTGGAAAAAGTGACCTGCCTGGCCACAATAAAGGCACAATCTCTCCCTCCTCCTAAACGTTCTCTCATCTGCAGAGAGACGTGTGAAGACCAAGTGCACGGTTTCATATTCACTGACCGACTCGGTAGCAGGAGGAATGGGAGGTGAGGGAGGCAAGGGTGGGACTGCAAAGCTCGGAGACAAATGTACAGGAGGCTTCCGCAAGCACTCCTTAAAAGTCTGGAGTCAATGAGGATTGTAAACGTGATCAACTTCTCCAGCTCAGTGGGTATATCTTGGGCTGCTATCTCATCATTGATGGTACCCGAGAGACCATGAGAAAAAAGCAGCCACGAGGGCCTCATTGTTCCACGCAACTTCTGCTGCCAGAGTACGGAATTCAAAGGCGTAATCGGCAACAGTTCTCGTACTCTGTTTGATGGACATGAGGCACTTGGCAGCAGAAGCGGAGTGCGCGGGAACACCAAATACCCTTTTAAAGGAAGCAAAAAACTCTTGGTAACTCAGGACAACGGGTTTTTGCGTCTCCCATAGAGGGTTTGCCCAGGCCAAGGCTCTCTCAGAATGCAAACATATCACAAAACCTTCTTTGCTTCTCTCTGTGGGAAACGCCTGGGGCAGCATGTCGAAGTATATCTCAACCTGATTGAGAAACCCTCTGCATTGAACTGGATCACCCACAAATCGCTGGGGTAGCAGAGCGGAACCAGACATTCCTCTTATAGAGGTAATACTTGAGGCAGGTGCTGCACAGAGACTAGAGCAGCAGCAGGGACAGCCTGCAACACAGGTTGTACCAGAGTAGCCACAGTGGGAGATTCCAGGTGAGATGTGCAATTCAGGAGCGTCTGTAACGCTAAGGCAAACTGATCCATACGGTGATCCTGCTCATCCAACCTTGAAAAAATATTACCAACAAGTGGATTGACTGCATCTTCTGAATTGATGGCCTTCGCCTACAGTCAGAAACCATGAATCAGACTGAGACAGAAGTGCAGTTAAAAATCACACCTGTTTAATAATAATAATAGCAAAAGGTAAACAGAACAACGTAGTCAAATCATAGCCAGAGTTCGGTAACCGGAATGGATAGTCAGACAAGCCAGGACGTCAGGGAGCCAGAGATCAGCGTACTTCAGGACAGGCCAGGAAATCAAGAAACAGGAGAATCAGTGTAGTGGAACAGCAAGCAAGATCAGGAACCAGAAGGGACGTCAGCCAAGCAAGTCTTCAACAGGTACACAGGAGAGAGTCTCTGGATGTGTTGACCAAGGGGAAGGCAGAGAGGGACTAAACTGAACAGCTTAAGTAACCAGCAGGACTGACAAACAGGATATCATCATTAGGTGAGTCACTGTGGAAAAGATTGGAGTTGGCAATTAACCGACAGCTGAGCGGCCTGTTCTGAGAGCAAGGACTGAGCCCAGCCCTGACAACAATATTGTCTTTCAAAAATGATTTTATATTCTATGTAATATTATGGACAAAATTATAAAAATGTACATTCAAGAAAGCAAAGTGGGACTTTTAGGGTACTAATAACCATAAGAAAATTCTAAAAGTTTTTGACTTTATTCACAAAGCTTAAAAATCTTACCATAAATAAAAGGAAAACAACTAAAAACATCAATGTTTATCTGCATCATATATATGTTCCATCGATAAAGATGTCTTCAAATGGCAACTTGAAAAACCTCAATGAGTTTCAACTCATAAAGAGTCTTCATCAGGAGGAGAACAGTGTGATCTGAAATGTAAATATACATAAGTACCATTACCAAAGATTTCAATCAGATACATAAAGAACCAAGCAAACATCTTCCTATATATAAGGTTACTTACACATACAGTAACTCAATGATGCATTTATACAAGAAAATAGAAGGATGCAGGTGCAAGAATAAGGGCCCCATAAATTGGATTGGAAGAAATGCAAGGGAGATTAGCCCCACCCCCTCCTCAAAAACATGAGGTGAGGTAGCCTACCAATAATGATATCAAACAAAAAAATCAATATGGCACACCAACCACACATTATATAATAGTACACAGACAAAAAAAGGCACAATATAATGAAAGAAAACATGGGGTTTCCATCTGACAAGGATAAATGACAAATTCCAGGGCTCATAGAATCACCTCAATGGTAACAAACAAACCTCCAACAAAGGCAGCAATGGCTGTGTGAGACCCAAGCAGCTTAAAAAAGTGCAACACAAAGGGTCAGCTGACAAATCGAGTTTTAGAATTTTCTTATGGTTATTGGTACCCTAAAAGTCCCACGGCGCTTTCTTGAATTTACATTCTAATAGGGATGAGGTACTGTTTGTGATTTTGGTTGGGATCTAGCATCTAGTTTAAAATTAAAAAAAAAAAATGTGGAAAAATAGCTTTTTCCTATTTTGACCAATGCTAGTAGTTTTACTGTAAATAAAAATTTTACATTTGATTTTATAATTTGTCCCATTTAAAAAGGACACTAAAATTATGCGATACAAAGTACAGCACATGCATTTGCAAACATAAACTGTTGCTTTTTTTAAAATATTACATATTTTTTGTGCAACATTGAAAAAAAGAAATCACAAAAAAGTTGAAATGTGTTTTTTTTTTAAATTTTGACTGTTGTTAGTTATAACAAATAAAATTGAAAAAATGTATATATTAAATGTAAAAAATCAATTAAAAAATGAAAAATAAAACAACAACTAAAGGGAGAATTATTTTATAATTTGTCCCATTTAAAATGACACTAAATATCAAAGACGACTCCTTACATTTATATTTATTTCAGCTAAAATAACTATAGCCAGAAATTGGAGATCCGCTGCCCTGCCACTTGATCAACTTAAAACACAAGATGTCATGGCTTATGCTAAATAAAAGGTTGACAGCCATAGCTCAAGATAAGATGAAGTTGTTTCAGAAAGTTTGGGATCTGTGGACTAGTTACTTGACGAATGACCCCAGGACGCTTACAAATTAGACCTTCTCACAAGAGGTGGGTCTCTGGGCATGGAGCCGGAGTTCCCCCCCCCTTTCCACCCCTTAACCTTCCCTTCTTTGCTCCCATTTCTGCATCTTTTCTCCACTCTGTTCTAACCCCCCCCCCCCCCTTTTAATAACATTCTAAGCGGGGATTCAATTTTTGTTTCATTAATTATGTTGTTTCCTTCATTCATTCTCGATTGGCCATTGCCAGCTTGGACCATTTAAGAAGATACCCACACGACCAGAAGAGCCAAGCTCCCCCGATAGTCAGACGGGGAGCGGGTTCTCCCGAGTGGGTGGTACATACGTTAGGGTTTAGGAGAGGACCTATAAATTAGGTCATGGTTTAAATTTCTTAAGAAAGAAAGGCTTACAAGCCACACCTATCTAAATAAAAATGTTCAAGTTGACATATGGAGACCATATCGGTCTAAGTTAGCTATCAGAGAAGCATTCCTTTTGTATGTTATATTAACCAATGTATGACTCCCTAAACATGTTACTTCTCACACAATGAAAAGTCGAGATTTTTGTTCACTGTGTTATAAAACTCTAATAAAAACTATTGAAACATAAAATAACACTAAAATGATGTGATACAAAGTATGGCACATGCATTTGTAAACATAAAATGTTTCTTTTGTAAATATTGCATATTTTTTGATGCAACATTGACAAAAATTTTTTTATATTAAATGTGTTTTTTTTTAAATATTTTGACTGTTGTTAGTTTTAACAAATAAAATTGAAAAGAAATGATATATTAATAATAAAAAAAAAATAAAAAAAAAAATGAAAAAATAAAATAACAACTAAAGAGAGAAGGAAGAGAGGAGCTAAGAAAGGCTGATTGAGGTTAGTTAGGAATACATTTAATTTAAAGTGGGATTCCGTCCAAAAAAAAAACATTTTAAAGTCAGCAGCTATTAACACTGTAGCTGCTGACTTTAAATAAGTACTTACGTGTCCTGGGTGCTCGCGATGTCGGCCGCCCGAGGCCGACCCGTCCCTTGGCTCTCGGGTCCCGGCACCGCCTTGCGGCTTCACTGCTAGTTTCCTACTGCGCACGCGCGAGCAGCACGGCGCTTTGTTCTGTGAATGGCCCCATGGTGTTCTGGGAAAATACACACAGTTCCCAGAAGACAACGGGGCTGCTCACCGAGGAGCAGAATACACCGCGGAAGAGGAAGAGGCAGATTAGGAAGACTGCCTAGCAACAAGGGTTTAGGCAAGTTTAAATTTTTTTTTTTTCAAATGTTTTTTTCTTTTTAGGATTTTTGGTGATTTTTTTTTCAGGGTGGCCCTCCACTTTAAGGAGGTTTACAGTCAGATTGTGATGTGTGGCGAGTCCAGTGACTTGAAGTATTCAAGCCAGGGCTTCTTCATAACAGCCAGACCCCCACCCACAGCCAAAACTAACTTCCACATGAGACTTCAAGCAGAGTTCCAGCCTGGGTGAAAAAATAAATAAAAGTCAGCAGCTACAAATACTGTAGCTGTTGAAATTTATTATAAGGACACTTACCTGTCCAGGGAGCCCACGATGTTGGCACACGAAGCCGACCCATCCATCGGCTCCGGGTGCGGGTGCCGGCATTCTTATTAATGGAAACAGGAAGTGAAGTCATGTGCGTGTCGCGCTGCGCTTTCTGCATCTTTGGGTGGAACTCCGCTTTAATTGTACATGTAATGCAAAAAGTTTAAACAAAAATGATAGCTGTCCAAAATCTAAGATTTTAGCTTGAAATGTCTATTAAATATATTGGCTTAGTGTGCACACAACTAAATCTCGAGACAGAGAAATGAATGAATGCATCCAAAAGCACTAAGGATTTATAGGAACATCTGGTAACACGCACCTCTACATTGGATTGCAGTGTTAGTGTTTATGTACATTTCAAGGAAAAGATCTACAAAGACAACCTCATAAAAGAAATTTAGTTTGCTCTAGAATTCAACAACTCAAGCCACATTTACAACACCTGCAAAGAGCATGATGTGCCAAAAAGGAGCCAAGATCAAGTTACTTTTCACAGAATACAGTTTGTTAAATGCAAAAATGGTAAAAAAAAAATTCCCCTTCTAAGAACAAAGATCTTTCTGTCGCTACAACTGATCATAATTATGGGAGGTGGTACATTAGTGAGACCCTTTGAAATATTCATTGTGTAACCTGGAAACAATTTAAAACAAGTGATCTTATTAGTGCCTTTTAGAGGTATGCAAAAAAACTGATGCTTTAGTGCCTTGATCATATGAATAATACCCATGGGATTCAGCAGAACTGATTGTGAGCTGGCTGGGAGCGAGTAAAAAGGAAACGTGTTTCATAACTGTTAACTTTGTGTGAAAATAAAGGAAGACAGAGAAAGTTGTTGTAAGTAGACTTTATAAGATGACAGAGTATTATACGCTTCCTGTACAGACATCCCGGGGTCATGTACGGATCACCGTGTAGCATCACCATTCAGCTGTAGAACACAATTGGCAGCAAGTAGCATCTGTTTATTATGACCAAAAATACTGGGCCTCACTCGTCTGGCAGAAAAAAAAAATCTGCTTGCTCTAGCCTGTTATAAAGCTTTTTTTTTCAGACTTAAACTTATTAAAGCAGACCTAACAGTCATTTTAAAAATATTCTTGAATACGTTTCTGAAAAGTTACAATTTACAAAGTATTTTTTAATAAGTCTGTACCTTTTATCATTACAGTAGCCCCGGACTGAAAAAATTGGTGATATGCTACATGTAGCGTCCTCTTCTGGTTAGGTTGCTAGGTACATTTCCTTTTTTTACTCCATTGTATTAAATAGAGCAGTGATTGATTGTGTTTTTGATTGTGATTAGGGTTTCCTGGCCTGAGAGTTTGACTACTCCCACCTGCCTCTGGAGGAAGTTTCAGGAGCATAGGGCAGGGAGATTCAAATGATCAGCTGAATATTTATAATGCCCTAGCCAATCCCTGGAAAGGGAAGTCCAGAAGGTAGCTTGAGAGATGATAAATGTGCAGGAAGCCTGAACAGATAGTTCTTTCCCTCATGGGAGGGCTCCAGGTTCTCTTGAGGCTGCTGCCCCTGGAGGCAGCTGCAATAAAAACAAGAAGCTGCAATCTAGGTCTCAGCAGCTGCTGGGCTGAGGGCCCGCAGAAAATTTCCTGAGTATTACATTGCAGGCACCAATGTTGGAGATACATATTGCAGAAACTGGCACCAATGCTAGGGGTTATTATTGCAGAAACTAACACCAATGTTTTTTTTTTTATTAGGGAAACTAGCACCAATGCTGAAGGTTATTATTCTAGAACCTGGCACAATGCTGGGGATTATTATTGTGGAGATGCCGGAGGTTATTATTGCAGAAAATGGCACAGATGCTGGGGGGTTATTATTATTATTATAAACTGGCACCGATGCTAGGGGGTTGCAATGATGCAAAGGGGTTGCAATGATGCTAGGGTGCTATTATTGCAGAAGCTGGCACTGATGCAGGGGAACATTATTGATTAAACTGGCACCAATGCTGAGGGTTTAATATTGCAGAAACTGGCACCAGTGATGGGGGTTACAACTGTGGAAATTGCAACAATATTGAGGGTTATTATTGCATCCACTGACATCAGTGCTGGGGGTTATATTGTAGCAGTTAGCGTTCCCACCTGTAGGTGGCTCTATACCATTATTGCAGGGGAGTCTCATGAACCCTTAGCGATTCCAGACAGTGTCTTAAGAGAAGTTGCCTGATTGGACACAAGAGACTTCGGTGGCCATTTTGGGCAAGGGAACCATTTAAATAAGGAAATCCAAGCCATTTTCACAAATTTTTGGCAAGGACAATGACAGGAACATACTTGTGGGGGAGAGCATAAGCATAGGGGAAGGTTCCTGAAGAGTAGTGACAGCTCAGGGTAGGCTCCTTGGTCTTTGCCAATACTCTGGTGTTCAGAGCAGAGACGTGGAGCTAGTGCGAAATGCTTATGTGCCCTACATAAACTTTCTAAGGAAAGGTACCCCCTGCTAGGTGAAGTCATCCTCTGATAACACTATTGCTGAATATTGCACTGTACTCTTGCATCACTATGCTTTTGTGCCAAAGAATAATTTGCTTCATTATGCAGTACAAATGCAAGGACTTATAAAAAATATATTGTGCATTATTCAAAGTGTGTTAGTGGCTACTCTGAAACTAAGGTACTTTTCTTAGGCCCTGCCTGCACTATTGCTACAGCATTGGGACTTATTTTACTCCTAGTTTTTCAGTGTGACTTGCTGTAAAAAGTATAGCAGGAGTTTTGGACATTTTACAGTGTTTTATGCACCCACAACTCATTTGTAATAAATGGGAAGGGGCCCAATTTGACATTTTCGCCCTGAGCCCTGGATGACCTTGTACTGGTATTGACTTTAGGAACACCCACCTCTCACCATGGCCACCAATAAATACAACACGATGAACAAAGATGGCACCTTCCTTCTGTAGGGAAAATCAGATGAACGTGTTATAAGGAGAAGTACCATGATCTCTGCGAGACTTAAAAGCACCTACAGACGTTACACATATTTCTGTCCTTGGGACCACGTTAAGGTTTTGGAGAATGCTTGGGTTCTAATTAATACACAGTTAGTGAAACAATCTTTACAGATATTTTCAAACAAGAGAAAACAGTATAGGATTACATTAGCCACAAAAAGTAGGTAGAAACAAGTTAAATAAGAATAAATAAAGGATGGAATGGCAGGAAGAGTTTAGAAAGATACTAAAAAAAGACAAAAAATAACTCATAGGTAAAATAAATTACTAACATGAAAACACAACACAATTAGTTCCCCATCTATACAAAATTCTCATTGTTATTGCAGTGCAAGTTTACCTTTGTACTTAACTTATACATAATTGCTGTGTCTCCATTTTCTCTCATATCTATGAATATTTGTTTTGTTTGTAAGTTAAAAAAGAAAATATTTTCCTCTTTTTAACAATTCTTTATTTGCTTTGTCTTGTTAGGATTTTGAAAAGATCCAGGGCACTCTTTAAAGCCTGGCACAATGCATTGTGGAGCGCAGACTTGACCGAAATGCTGGCGTGGTATTGGTGACTAAAGCCTTATCCAGTGCCAGGACAATGTCCACTGGCACCCAGGGTGAGAATGCCAAAATGCTCCCAAAACTAACAGAAGGGAATAAAAGATTTAATTAATATAATTAGGTTTACTTAAAATTATATCTACAAATTTTAGAGTTCAATAAACCAGTTAGGGTTATCTAGAAATTTTACTCTGTGATTTATCCCTTTTATAAAGTCACTAGAATCATGTTTATGGTATAAAAACTAAAAATTTATTATCAAACACTTACCGTAATTTTCCTTTCCTAATGGACTCCATGGCAGCCTACGTGTGGGTTAACCTTGCCTCCTTTCCAATGCTATAGGACCCCACTCCCATAAATTTGAGCTTACCGCTAAAGCAGCCCTCAAATTTTCCACTCGCCTACTCGCATTTTGCTAGAATAAAATTAGGGTTAGCGAGGAGCTGGGGTGCCTGGGAGTGGGGGGGGGCAAGCGGGTTTGATCGGGAGGCGTTCTCCCAGCGATCGCTCCGTGGAAGATAGCATGGAGAAAGAGGAGAGCCGCGAGATCACTGAGCGGTATAGCTTGCGGGAACAGCTTACATTGAAATTGCCTCCGCTCTGCTCGCCGTCACACACAGCCCCGCCTCCCCCTAACCCCACACCTGTGATAGACAGAATGCGGGTCCAATGCTCGGATGTGTTCTGTTTATCACAGGTGCGGGGTTAGGAGGAGGTGGGCTGTGTGTGACGGCGAGCAGAGGCAATTTCAATGTAAGCTGTAACAGCGTGGTACTAGCGCTCTGTGATCCCGTGGCTCTCCTCTTCCTCCAGTCATGATCCGGCCGCCCTCTCTCTTCCTCCGCCCTGGCGAGTCTGCAATGTTGGGCACAATGAGGCTGCAATGGGGGCACAGTGAGGCTGCAATGGGGGCACAGTGAGTCTGCAAATGGGGCACAGTAAGTCTGCAATGGGGGTACAGTGTCCAACCTCCACAGAGACCATTTGACCATGGGGATCATAGAGACCATGGTGCCGATGATTCTTAGGTACTGTGAGGCCTTTAGGCATGAGGCGCTCAGAGTCCGTGAGATTCTCCCTCGGATGATTGGGATCTTGTCCAGTGGGAGAGAGATGGTGTTTTCCACCGTGTTGAATGGGGCCCCTAATTATACCAGGCATTGGGCTGGTTCCAGATGGCTTTTTTTCAAGTTTAGCAGCCACCCGAATTCGGACAGAGTGGAGATCCCTGTGTATCAACAGCCGCTCCTTGTCCTGAGACAGTAACAGGAGGCCGTTGAGATAGTGGTACAAGCGTATCCCCTTTGTTCTGATGAGGGCCAGAAGAACTTTCGAAAAGACTTGGGGTGAGGTTGTCAGCCCGAAAGGGAGGCAGGGAGGCAGATGAACTGTAGATGTCCTTGCCCGACTCTGAACCGGAGGTATTTGTGGAATTCTTTCGCCACAGGCACCTGAAAATAGGCATCTTTCAAATCGATTGAGATTAGCCAATCGCCTGGCTGCACTGTTTGTTGGATGGTAAACAAAGTCTCCACTTTGAACCTTTCGGATATTATAAACTTGTTTAGGTAAGTTAAATCTATCACCGGGCGCCATGAACCATTTTTCTTCTGCACAAGAAAGAGAGGAGAGTATACCCGCTGAAACTCTTCGTTTTTTGGAACAGGCACCGTGGCTCCCTGTACTAGCAGTGAATTCACGTAGGACAGTAACACCTTACATAGTTACATAGTAGGCGAGGTTGAAAAAAGACACAAGTCCATCAAGTCCAACCTATGTGTGTGATTATATGTCAGTATTACATTGTATATCCCTGTATGTTGCGGTCGTTCAGGTGTTTATCTAATAGTTTCTTGAAACTATCGATGCACATCCTTACCGCTCTTACAGTAAAGAACCCTCTACGTAGTTTAAGGTTAAACCTCTTTTCTTCTAATTTTAATGAGTGATCACGAGTCTTGTTAAACTCCCTTCTGCGAAAAAGTATCCCTATTGTGGGGTCACCAGTATGGTATCTGTATATTGAAATCATATCCCCTCTCAAGCGTCTCTTCTCCAGAGAGAATAAGTTTAGTGCTCACAACCTTTCCGCATAACTAATATCCTCCAGACCATTTATTAGCTTTGTTACCCTTCTTTGTACTCGCTCCATTTCCAGTACATGCTTCCTGAGGACTGGTGCCCAGAACTGGACAGCATATTCTAGGTGCAGCCAGACCAGAGTCTTGTAGAGCGGAAGAATTATCGTTTTATCTCTGGAATTAATCCCCTTTTTAATGCATGCCAATATTCCGTTTGCTTTATTAGCAGCAGCTTGGCATTGCATGCCATTGCTGAGCCTATCATCTACTAGGACCCCCAGGTCCTTTTCCATTCTAGATTCCCCCAGAGTAGGGATGAGCCGAACACCCCCCGGTTCAGTTCAGGGCAGAACATGAGAACAGACAAAAACACTGTTAAAGTCTGTGGGACTCAAACGTGAAAAATCAAAAGTGCTAAATTTAAAGGCTAACATGCAAGTTATTGTCATAAAAAGTTTTTGGGGACCTGGGTCCTGCCCCAGGGCACATGTATCAATGCAAAAAAAGTTTTAAAAACTGACTTTTTTTCGGGAGCAGTGATTTTAAGAATGCTTAAAGTGTAACAATAAAAGTGTAATATTCCTTTAAATATCATGCCTGGGGGGTGTCTATAGTATGCCTGTAATTTCCCGTGTTTAGAACAGTCCCTGCACAAAGTGACATTTCTAAAGGAAAAAAGGTCATTTAAAACTGCGTGCGGCTGTAATGTAATGTTGCCCCCCCCCCCAGCCCATTACCGGGCCCTTTGGGCCTGGTTTGGATATTAAGGGGAACCCCGCACCTAAATAAAAAAAAAGGCGTGGGGCCCCCAGGCCCTATATACTCTGAACAGCAGTATACAGGTGGTCCCTGGGTTACAAACAAGATAGGGACTGTAGGTTTGTTGTTAAGTTTAATCTGTTTGTAATTTGGAACATGTACATTTTTTAAGTGTAGCTCCAGCCCAAAAATCTATTTTTAAGCTTTTTGGATAATATAGGGAAGGGTTTTGTTTTGCTGTCTGTTCCCTTGTTCAGAAGATTTCACCTCACTTTCTGTCCCAATGACAATTGGATTTTGAAAATTTTGGGTTAGGGAAACAAGGATTGGTGATAAAGCATCAGTGGAGACACCTTTTTCCCATATTAACTCTTACAGGAGAGAATTTCCCTTCCTAGGGGTAGATTTCCTCTCACTTCCTGTTGTCTCTGTTGTTCCTGTTTTAAAATAGGAGACTGCCTATATATACTATACGGCCTGCCCTATACACTCTGCGGAAAATTGGGCCTTAGGTGTTGGTGTTACCAGAACACTGTAAGCCCTCACATTTACTCTTGGTGGGCGCTGGAACGGGCCCTGCTGTGAAATATTATATCAAGAATTGTAATTACATGCCCATAATAAACAGGGGCAGAAAAATTGGGCCTTAGGCGGTGGTGGTGGTGGGGGCACAACACTGTAAAGCCTCACAGATACTCTTGTTGAGCGCAGGAATGGGCCCTGCTGTGAAATATTAGAGAAAAAATTGTAATTACAATACAGTGCAGCCGTAGTGCAGTTGCTACTACTTTTCTGGCAATGGCAATGATGGGCACAGTAAGGCTGCAATGATGGGCACAGTAAGGCTGCAATGAGGGCACAGTGAGGCTGCAATGAGGGCACAGTAAGGCGGCAATGATGGGCACAGTAAGGCTGCAATGAGGGCACGGTGAGGCGGCAATGATGGGCACAGTAAGGCTGCAATGAGGGCACGGTGAGGCTGCAATGAGGGCATAGTAAGGCAGCAATGATGGGCACAGTGAGGCTGCAATGATGGGCATGGTAAGGCTGCAATGAGGGCATAGTAAGGCTGAAATGAGGGCACGGTGAGGCTGCAATGAGGGCACAGTAAGGCAGCAATGATGGGCACTGTGAGGCTACAATGATGGGCACGGTAAGGCTGCAATGAGGGCACAGTAAGGCTGCAATGAGGGCACGGTGAGGCTGCAATGAGGGCACAGTAAGGCTGCAATGAGGGCACGGTGAGGCTGCAATGAGGGCACAGTAAGGTGGCAATGAGATGGGCACGGTGAGGCTGCAATGAGGGCACAGTAAGGTGGCAATGAGATGGGCACGGTGAGGCTGCAATGAGGGCACAGTAAGGTGGCAATGAGATGGGCACAGTGAGGCTGCAATGGGGTCACAGTAAGGCGGAAATGATGGGCACAGTAAGGCGGAAATGTTGGGCACAGTAAGGCAGCAATGATGGGCACGGTGAGGCTGCAATGCTTTGTCCGTGCTGCAGCCCCTCACTCTTCCCCTCCCACCCGCCACATTTTGATTACAGTTCCAGGAAGAAGAAGCCAGAATCAATCCTCAGATTGCCAACACCCATGTGAGTTTTTTTTTGCTTTATGTTTACTTCAGGGAGGGGGAGAAGGAGGTTCTGCAGAAGCAGGGACAGTCATAAATTCATGCTTTTAGTGCAGATGATGGAGAAAGAGGGGAACAGGACTCTTATCTATTCATGTTGTCATGTATTTACTCTGGCACTACAACCCTAACCTACCACTATTACCTAACCTGACACTACCACCCTAACCTGCCACTATTACCTAACCTGGCACTACCACCCTAACCTGGCACTATTACCTAACCTGGTACTACCACCCTACCTGGCACTATTACCTAACCTGGCACTACCACCCTAACCTGACACTACCACCCTAACCTGGCACTATTACCTAACCTGGCACTACCACCTAACCTGGCACTGCAACCTAGCCTGCCACTACCACCTAACCTGGCACTATTGTATATCACCTAACCTGGCACTACCACCTAACCTGGCACTATTGTATATCATCCTAACCTGGCACTATATCACCCTAACCTGGCACTATGTCACCCCAACCTGCCAGTATACTACCCTAACATCACTTGACGTCGACGTACGGAGCGCTGCCTGTCCGCCTGGGGGGAGGGGTGCCAGATATAGGATCCGCCCCAGGTGCCAATTTTGAAAACCATTTATCATTTTCCTTCCACTTCACAATTATGTGCCACTTTGTGTTGGTCTATCACATAAAATCCCAATAAAATACATTTACATTTTTGATTGTAACATGACAAAATGTGGGAAATTTCAAGGGGTGTGAATACTTTTTCAAGGCACTGTATATATGTGTATATATATATATATATACATTTTTATAATTGGCCCCCCTACTTTTGTCCCTGTCCCCCCATGTGCCCCCCCAAATATGAAAGCTGGAGACGCCACTGATTCCAGTCAGTAGACTGTCAGTAAAAATTAGGAACAATGGTCTGACAATTACTTGACTGAGTTCCCCAAGTACCCTTGGGTGCAAGCCATCTAGTCCTGGTGATTTATTAATGTTAAGTTTCCCAAGTCTAATTTTAATTCTGTCCTCTGTTAACCATGGAGGTGCTTCCTGTGATGTGTCATGAGGATAAACACTGCAGTTTTGGTTACTGAAGCCCCCCGATTCTCTCATGAAGACTGAGGAGAAGAATAAATTCAATACCTTCGCCATCTCCCCATCCTTTGTAACCAGATGTCCTTTCTCATTCTTTATGGGGGCAATATGGTCTGTCCTCCCTTTTTTACTGTTTACACACTTAAAGAATTTCTTGGGATTTTTTTTTGCTCTCCTCAGCTATGTGTCTTTCATGTTCTATCTTAGCCGTCCTTATTGCACCCTTACATTTCTTGTTGCATTCTTTCTAAAGTCTGAATGCTGATGATGATCCCTCAACCTTGTATTTTTTGAAGGACTTCTCCTTTGCTTTTATATGCATTTTTACATTGGAGTTAAGCCATCCAGGACTTTTTGTTTTAAATGTATTACCCAATGGGATGCATTGGCTAATGCCCCTATTTAAGATTTTATCCCAATTTATGCCTTCTAGCAAGGTTAGTAGTTTAGGGAAGTTGGCTCTTTTGAAATTCAGAGTCTTTGTATTCCCCTTATGTTTCCTATTTGTGTGATTTATACTGAAGCCAATTGACCTGTGATCGCTGTTACCTAAATTGCCCCGTATTTCCACATTCATGATCAGGTTGGTATTGTTGCTAATCAGTAGATCCAGTAACGCTTTATTTCTAGTTGGTGCGTCTACCATCTGACCCGTAAAATTATCCTGCAAGACATTTAGGAACTGGCGAGCCTTAGATGAATGCGCGGTTCCATCCGCCCAGTCTATGTCTGGATAATTAAAATCCCCCATTATGATAACACTTCCCATCCTTGCTGTTAATCCAAATTGCGATAGGAGATCTGTCTCCCCTTCCTCCCTCAGGTTAGGAAGCTTATAGCATACTCCCAGTATTATTTTCCCCTTAGCTTTATCCCTTCGGAGCTCTACCCATAAGGATTCCACCTCCTCCCTAGCTCCCTTAGTGATGTCATCTCTCACATTCACTTGTACATTATTTTTGATATATAGGCATACCCCTCCCAATTTTTTACCTTCTCTATCCTTGCGATAAAGGGTATACCCTTGAATATTTGCCAGCCAATCATGAGAGCTGTTGAACTAGGTCTCTGAAATTCCCACAAAATCCAAATCCTCCTCATACAGCAGTATCTCTAGTTTACCCATCTTGTCCACCGGGCTCCTGGCATTGGTGAACATGCCAAGTAGTTTAGACCGGTCGCATATTATCCTCTTATTGAGTGTTCCGAAATTGCAACTAGGACTTGCTACTATACTTACCTTGGGTTTATGTGCTTCCTTTCTTCTGACCGTGGTAGCAGGGTAGAAATACATCTGGGGGGAGGAGTACTGACGAAGGACCATGTGTGGCCTGTGGAGACCGTCTTGATGGTCCAGTAATCTGAGATTGAGGCCACCCAGACTTGCCTTAAGAGAAGCAGATGGGCCCCCACCCAACCCGCCTGGGCAGGCCCAATCTCAAAATGACCTAGCTGGCTCTCGTCCACTAGATGCCTGACTCTTAGCAGATGTTTGGAAGGAAGTCTTACCTCTGCTCCAATTCCTTCTAAAATCCTGGCCGGGTCTGTAGGAGCATGCTTCCTTGAACGCTCAGTATTGCGTCTGTTGCGCTGGGGCTTCTTCTGACCAAACAGACGCCTATCCTGGGGTAGCCCGACTTCCCACCCATGGCTTGGGCTATAGCGCTATCCAGCCTGTTACCAACAACGAGGGCCCTTCAAAGGGAATCCTACACCAGGCCTGCTTAGATGCTGGATCAGCAAGCCAAGGGCGCAACCATAAGGCCCGCTTAGCTGTGATCGAGGATAGCATAGTCCAGGCCAACAGGAGGATAAGGTCGATTGAAGCTTCCCCCAGGAAGGTCGTTGCCAGCTTCAATTCCTGAACTGCCGAGTCCCTGGCCATTTCTTCTTAGACACTTCTGAGTACAGAGTCCACATTCTTTGTCCAGGCTTCCACAGCCTTGGACATGGCTGCGAGGGCCAAGGCGGGTTTGCAAGCCATACCAGCTAACCCGTAAATTCTTTTGAGATCTTGGTCTATTCTCCTCTCAAGCCCGACCTTGAAAGATACAGCATCTTCTAAGGGAAGAGTGACGTGTTTAGCCAGACGCATCAGCGCTGCGTCTACGAGGGGAGGATTTTCCAGATGTTTCACTTCCTCTGCCTTGAAGGGGTATAATCTGGAAGTTTTGCTTGACATAGAAGTCTTCTTATCTACCTTGCTCCACTTCTCATCAATAATATCCTTCAATTCAGAAAGGAAGAGAAAATTGGAATGTTCTTTTCCCAGTTGTTTAAAGAACTTCCTCTGCTTAGCCGGAGGAGTGGAAGGATCTTCCCACTTGAGGGCCTCTTTGAACGCCTTAATTTGTGGAGAAACCAGGGTGAAGTTGAAGGCACTGACAAATTCATCTCCCCCCAATTCGCTGTCTGAAGAGCCGGGGGAGGCATTATAAGGCTGGAATGGGAACTCTCCTCTGTTGATGGATCCTAGACAGAGAGTCACGTCTGGACCTAGATGAGGAAGGTTGACGTTGCGGCCTGGCAAGGTCCCTGTTGTCTTGGACAATAAACTGGTGATCCGACCTGGAAGGGCTAAAAAGGAGAAGGGCAGAAAACACATCACATTAGAGCAGGGATATGCAATTAGCGGACTTCCAGCTGTTGCAGAACTACAAGTCCTATGAGGCATAGCAAGACTCTGACAGCCACAAGCATGACACCCAGAGGCAGAGGCATAATAGGACTTGTAGTTTTGCAACAGCTGGAGGTCCGCTAATTGCATATCCCTGCGTTAGAGGATACAACCATCCAACATGAACCTGGCCCCCCTCCCCTCACACACTCCACGTACCTAGAGTGACTTGTCCATGGCACCCTGGCGGATGATAGGTGACGATCCTGCAGCTTGTAGGAATGTAGGAACACACGAACGTCCTGGAGAAGGAGAGCAAATAGCATGTAGCTTGTCCTTTAAGAGCCATCTCCGCCCCCCCCTCACCCTGCACCGTAAACCCCCAGGCCGGCTTACCTTAACCTGGGAACTCCTCTTGCGTGGAGGAGCTGTCGCAAGGTGCCCACAGTGATCCCAAGTGTGACAGGGCCTCACAGGGATTTAAATATCCCGCCATAATGACGTCACTGCCATGTCTAGCATGCCTGGGTGACCGCCGAGACCCCGGTCGTACTGCGCATGCACAAAACCAAGCCTCGGTTTTGTCCGAGGATCGTGCATGAGCATAAATATTCAGACCTGCCAGCCGATCCGCGCCTGGGCGCAGAAAGGCCTTCGCCACCATCGGACACAGAGGCCTGAAGCCACGCACCCGCCCATGGCTGGGCCCTGGGCTATCTTGACACCATTAAGGGTATGCCCGGCATCATAAACTTTATGTCTATATAGGACAATAAGAGTCAATGTGATGTCCTATATAGGTTGTATATGTATGCATATTTGTTGTCATGGGGATCGGAGATGTTGTGTCTCCGGTCTTTGAGTAAAGTTTTTCCTAAGTGCAACAGGATATGATGACATAGGAAGGAATGGGTGATACTTCATCCATTGGCCGTAACGGGCCGTCACTCATTGAGCGCAGTATAAATAAGTCATGGCCTGAGCTGGATGTTAAGTCTTTGATAACGCCCTGGGGGAGGGGCGAAACGCGTCGACACAACATCGACGCAACAGCCGGCCCACGCTCGCTTACTCGAGAACCAGTGACATCACTTCCTGGTGTTGGTGGAACGCACGCCGTCCAGCAGCGAACACCGGCCTATTTTCTGAATGCCTGCTCTGCACATGGATTCCGTGAGTAGCGCTTTTATGCGCAGGTGATCCCACGGTGCCATAGGTTTTATGCTATGTGTTTTCTTTTCTCCCTTTGGTGGAATGCGAGGTTTGTGATTCCAAAGACCTCCTCTCAAAACATCACCGGCATCAGCCTATTTGCGATTCAAGTTCACCATATGAACAAATAAGCTTGAAGTCTGCAGATTGTTCTCATGTGAAGGAACTGTGTGATATAATAGATCCTATGTTGTTGTTTTTGCTTTTGTTTAATTTTTTATATAGATTTACTTTATGATTCACGAATTTATGGTATCTTTCAGTCTCAGGATAAATTGATCTGGATTTTTTGTGACTGATCCAGACCATTTCTCATTCATGTTTCTGTATTCACCTCTAGTGACCTAGTGGTGGCAGTGTGCCTGAGCACAGTTTTGTACATATTTTTATCCAATATTCACTCAATGTGGTTTTGTGCAATAATCATTCACGATATGTGATTTTATAGAAGTCACAGTCTCAGGATAAATTGATCTGGTTTTTTGTGATTGATCTAGACCATTTCTCATTCACGTTTCTGTATTCACCTCTAGTGACCTAGTGGTGGTAGTGCGCCTGAGCACAGTTTTGTACATATTTTCCTCTAATATTCACTTAATGTGTTTTTGTGCAATAATCATTCACGATATGTGATTTTATAGAAAAATTATATTTTTTTAGTACCCACTTGGTGAGTTGTTAGCGCAGGTCTTCTTTTCTTCATAATATTACTAAAAGTACTAGCACTTTTCACCTAGCAGCTGCAACATATTAATTAGTTTAGTATATATCCACTTGCAAGCGCTGTCTTTTTATTTATTTATGCCCGGCATCAACCTATATCGAATGGACGTCCATAAACGTAAGTGCAATAATTGTAGGTCCAAATGAGGAGGACAAAAAAGGAATGCAGTCTCTAGCGGTAAGCTCAAATTTATGGGAGCATTGAAGAGGAGGCGGGGTTAACCCACACGTAGGCTGCCATGGAGTTTGTCAGCAAAGCATGTTTTTTAAATTTGGTGGAACAAACTGAACATTTACATACAAAAAGAAAAAGAAAACTAAGAAAGCTAATAAGGGTTCACTAAGAGCTAATAGGGGCTAAAATGTTATTTTTGTTTATTTTTTTCATATACACCTAACAGTGATTTATTATAGCTATTATTCATAAATTAATGCAATAGGGCCTGAGTTCAGTCCTAAAGATTATAAGAATGCGGATCTCCCTATGTAGAAATCGGAGCTCTGTGACAGAAAGGTGTTGTGCTCTGTTAACAAGTAGCACACAGAGCTCCTGCTAAAGAGCAAGCAGTTGTCACAGTAACATCAGAGCAGACTGCCTCTGTTTACAAAGAGAGCCCTTAATCTCCCTGTCTAATCTGAGGGACTGTCAGCTTAGTCTTGCACAGGTCAGGAGAAGCCCATGCTATTCAGAAGCAGAAGAAGCTTTCAGCTACACCCTCCCCCCCACAGCACAGTGCCCAAGTGCCTCTTCTGCCTCTGCCCAGCCGTGGCATTATCTAATCGAGCATGCTATGGCATAATTGTCAACAGTCCCTGATTTGCAGGGACAGTCCCTTTTTTTAATTAGCATTCACGCCCCCTTCTGTGTCTCAAGATCAGGGCTGACAGCTATACTGTCTCAGCTCTTGCAGCAAAAATTACACCTCCTCCCTCCATCTCCCCCAGCACTTTCCAGTATTCCTTCCATCTCCCATATTACACTCCAGTGCTCCTTCCATTTCCCCCAGCATTCTCCAGCAAGCCCTCCGCCTCCTCCAGCTCTTTTTAGCATGCCCCCTGCCTCCCCCAGCTCCCTCGAGCACTCTCTCCATCTCCCTCAGCTCTTGCCAGCATCCCCTTCATCTCTACCAGTATGCTCCAGCGCTGCTGAAGAAATAACATACCACACTTCTCTCCTACACATACTATCTGCTGTCATACACTCCACACCCCTCCTGTACAGTGCCTTGAAAAAGTATTCACACCCCTTGACATTTTCCACATTTTGTCATGTTACAACCAAAAATGTAAATGTATTTTATTGGGACTTTATGTGATAGACCAACACAAAGTGGCACATAATTGTGAAATGGAAGGATAATGATAAATTATTTTCAACAATTTTTACAAATAAATATCTGAAAAGTGTGGTGTGCATTTGTATTCAGCCCAATACTCAATACTTTGTAGAACCACCTTTCGCTGCAATTATAGCTGCAAGTCTTTTTGGGGATGTCTCTATCAGCTTTACACATTTAGAGAGTGAAATTTGTGCCCATTCTTCTTTACAAAATAGTTCAAGCTCTATCAGCTTGGATGGAGAGCGTCTGTGAACAGAAATTTTCAAGTCTTGCTACAGATTCTCAATTGGATTTAGGTCTGGACTTTGACTGGGCCATTCTAACACATAATTATGCTTTGATCGAAACCATTCCACTGTAGCTCTGGCTGTATGTTTAGGGTCGTTGTCCTGCTGGAAGGTGAACCTCCGCCCCAGTCTCAAGTCTTTTGAAGACTCTAACAGGTTTTGTTCTAAGATTGCCCTGTATTTGGCTTCATCCATTTTCCCATCAACTCTGACCAGCTTCCTTGTCCCTGCCGAAGAAAAGGTGTGTTCAGGGTGATGTGCAGTGTGAGTTTTCCGCCACACATTGTGTTTTGCTTTTAGGCCAAAAAGTTCCATTTTGGTCTTATCTGACCAGAGCACCTTCTTCTATATGTTTGCTGTGTCCCTCACATGGCATTTCGCAAGCTGCAAACGGGACTTCTTATGACTTTCTTTCTTTATACTAAGATTAAATTATACACAGGTGAACTCTATTTACTAATTAGGTGAATTCTGAAGGCAATTGGTTCCACTAGATTTTAGTTAGGGGTATCAGAGTATAGGGGGCTGAATACAAATGCACGCCACACTTTTCAGATATTTATTTGTAAAAATATTTGAAAACCATTTATCATTTTCCTTTCCAAAGTTTTTATTGAGATTTTACCAATGCGCAAACAAGTACAGACTTTTCATAGAGGCAACAAAAGAAGAAATAGAAACATTGATGCTTCGGTATCTATCTTAACAGAGGATTTTCCTAATTTGCATAGAAAGATCATGAGAAGTGACTAAGGATTATGGCACCTCCAGAATTATTAAAAACCCCACGATCCAATGGGTTCCATGGGATGCCTCTTGGTAAATAGAGTCTGCCCAGCCGCGACAAGGTTGCCCCATTGGGCCCCCGGCACCCCTATTGGGATATCATTTATCATTTTCTTTCCACTTCACAATTATGTGCCACTTTATGTTGATCTATCACATAAAATCCCAATAAAATAGATTTACCCTTTTGGTTGTAACGTGACAAAATGTGGAAAATTTCAAGGGGTATGAATACTTTTTCTGGCACAATACTTCTATTAAATGAAATAGAAAATATAAGGCAATAACAATAATCCTGTGCAGGGGATATAAACATTAAGCACAATCTAGTGCCACCTAGGGTATACATATATGCATATTTTTCGCAAGAGGAACTATCAAACTGTAACGACCCTCTAGTCTAAGCCAGGGGTTGACACAAGGTGTTTGAGCAGTATTGCTCAGGGATTCAAGTATGGACAGTCCGTAAAATTGGGATAAAGCCATTGGAAGCTCTACTTATGGAACAATGACAAAAACAAGAAAAGGAGAACAGGCGAATGGGAAAATAAGGGGGGAGGGGGGAAGAATTATATACAGAGGGAGAAGTAGGGAATAGGAGAAGAAGACCACAGAGCAAAAGGAGAGAAAAAGAAGCACAGGGTGGTAAAGGAGAGAATTTCCCCAGGCCAGGAGGCAGAAGAGATCAAGTTGGGAGGCCTAGGCTGGATGGGTGCAAGGTCGGGAGAGCGTAGGACCATCACGGACCCCATACTTTAATAAATTTAGCATGGGAGTCCTGGAGGATACTAGTCATCTTCTCACTGATCATGAGAGTCGTTAAAATGCTCTTCACTTCCAAGAACAAGACCGCTGACCTCCTCCATGCCCTACCGATTGTTCGTTTGACTGCAATGAATAAATAGGTGGCCTATCAATTTCTGTTGATAGGTGAAAAGGCCTGTGATTGGACAGTGGAGCAACACCAGTTTGGTGTCTTTGCGAATGGGCACATGAAAAAGCGTAAACAGAAGGCCTGAAAACCCTCAACCAAAATCCCACCAGGCGAGGGCAAGACCACCATATATGAAGTTTGTCTCCTCGCTGGCCACAACCACAGAAACATCGATCACTGTGAGTTGGGTTGGATCTCGCAATACGGGCCGGGACCCAATACCAGCGCAATAACACCTTATAGGCTGCTTCCAGAGTAATCATATTAAAGGAGCATTTAGCAATGCTGGACCAGGCTTTGCTCCAATCCGCCAAGTCAATGGGGGACAGGTCATTTTCCCACTTACGGATATAGGATAAGGAGGCTAGGGTACTGCTAGAGTTGAGGGAAGAATAAATGAAGGATATAGTACCAGGGGTTCCAGGAGAATGTATATAGGAGTGCTCAAAGGCTGTTTCCTGGTATAGGAAGTTGTCATGGCACGATAGGGAGGTTATACAGTAACGCAGTTGAAGATATCGAAAAAAATTCTGATGAGGGGGCCTCGTGGGTCTCTTGAAGTGAAGCCCACAAGGGGAAGGTGCGGGATCCCAAAAAGTATCGAACCTGGTAGAACCCGTGTACAGGCCACCATGAAAAGACATGTGTCTGTTCTAAGCCGGGAGGAAACATGGGATTGTTCAAGAGAGGGAGGAGCAGAAGGAAGGGAGCGATAAGCCCACCGGAATACCGGACTGAGTCCCAAAGTTTCAGGCTATGGGCCATCAGAGGACTAGCTGAGGGCGGATGCAGCTTAGGTGGGAGCCATAGCAGGGTGGAGATAGGGACCGGCACAAAGTTGGGGATCTCCAAAAGAACCCAGAGCGGAATGTCAGAGGTTGACTGGAGCATAGCGAGTTGGGAGATTTGCGCCGCTTGATAGTATTTTGTGATATTTGGGACTCCAAGTCCACCTCTCAAACTATGGGTATATAGGGTGAGACAGGAAACCCTGGGGCGCTTGTAGGCCCAAATAAAGGAGAAAAGCCTATTCTGGAGAAGAAGCAAATAAAACACAGGGACCCGAACTGGCAGAGTTCAGAAAAGGTATAAAAAGCTTCGGAAGGATGGTCATCTTCACAGCATGAATACGGCCAATCCAAGAAAGGGTGGGAAAACGCCAGGATGTCATAAGCGTCGTAATAGAGCACAATAAAGGGTAGAAATTGGTGGAGAAGAGAGAGGAATAGGAGGGAGTCAGCTTATTACCCAGGTAGTCTAGAGTCGAGCCGGCCCAGCGATATGGGAAGGCAGATTGAAGTTGCAAGACCAGAGAATCTGGAAGGTAAATATTCAGAACGGTGGATTTGCGTGGATTGATCTGGAGCTCCAAGATAGTAGCAAAACGGTTTAAGAGAGATTGTAGGGTGGGTAGAGAAACTATCGGATTAGTAAGAGTCAAGAGAGCATCGTCTGCAAACATACTGACCTTATAACTCTCACCCATGTATGAGATTGTTGGGGTCAGCTCTAAGGGTCATAGCCAACGGTTCAAGGGCTAGGATAAAAAGAACAGAAGAATGGGGGCAACCCTGCCGTGTTCCCCTAAGGATAGGAAAGGAGGGTGATAAACTGCCTGCATAGCAGACAGCAGCTGAGGGGGAGGAGTAGAGCGTAGCCAGCCAGGAAAGGATCGAGTCTCCAAAATCCCACCATTGAAGCAAATATTGTAAATAGTCCCACGATAGGGAGTCAAAAGCTTTATATATGTCCAGCGAGAGGGGAAATCCCGTAATTTTGCGTTGGTGCAACAAGGTGATCAAATGGACCACCTTTCGGATATTGTATCCCGCATGGCGACCCGGAACAAAGCCAACCTGGTCTCTGTGGATCAGAAAACGTATATATTTATTAATGCGACAGCTCAGGATCTGGCCCCGGAGTTTCATGTCCTCATTCAGCAAAGAAATGTGGCGAAAGGCCTGGGGTTCATGGATGTCCTCACTGGTCTTAGGAATTATAGAAATGTGAGATGTGAGCTAGCAAGGAGTCAAGAGCGGGCTGTGCTCCCTGTTTCATGGTATTGAAGTAGGCTGCCAGGTGGGGGAGCAAGAGAGAAGAGAACTTATGGTAGTACAGGCTGGAGAAGCCGTCTGTGCCCGGAGCCTTTGAGAGCCGGATGCCATTGATTGCCTGGGCTATATCAAATTTGTGTTTGGCCCAGCGTAGAGCCTTCTCAGCTCTGTCTGAGGACAGCAGATCTAATTCTGTGGCAATAGTGTCACGAGTCTTCTCATTGGCAGATGTGGGATTGGACTTCCATAATGCATCGACAGCTGTCAGGCAAGTTGTAAGCTCTTGGGTCCTCTTCTCTCTCTCTCCCGTTTGTGGGAGGACGCCAACTGTATACAGTGGCCCCTTATGGTAGCTTTGTGGGCCTCCCACATAGAGATCGCAGACATCACCAAACTCACCTTGTCTGAGAAGAAAGATTGAAGACAGGTGTGGAGCTCAAGAAACACGTCTTAAAACGTAAGGAGCAAGACATTGAGCCGCCATTGATAGGTCGGCCAGATAAGGCCAGAAAGACTGATCAAGAAGATGATAGGGTCGTGATCTGACCATGGAGAGGCAGGGATCGTTATTTTCGAAATTTAGCGCAAGGGGATAAGGACATGATCGATCCTACAAAAGCTGTCGTGTGGGTTGGAATGAAAAGTGAAATTGTACTCACGAGGGTGAAGTTCCCTCCATGCGTCTACTAAGCCGTAGGTAGAGGCGTTGGGAGGGGGGGCTGACGGGGGCTGGAGCACCGAGTATTCCCCTCAAAAAGCCCCGGGTCTCAAAATCCCTAAATGCATTATTAGCGCCGAGCCGTGACAACAGGGAATGATCTCTCGCCAGCGCGGCCGAGTAACATACAAAAAGTCCCGCCTCCCCGACCTGGCTCCTATGATGGACGTCACACTCGTCCAATGCTGAGGCCTGCCAGATTTTACATGCGATTATCACTAGTGACTGTTATAGCCGCTATCAATAACCACTGTGTTCTCCTGGTGGGGTCAGCTTCCCCCCGCCAGGTGTACACAATGGCTCAGCATGGGGGATTCCCCTGTCAACACTGTTTGTGTTAATTGGGGAATCAAGTGAAAAAAATTTGCTCTGTCTATGGCCGCCTTAGGTCACAGACTTGAGGACCCAGGTCATATGCCCCAGGTGCTCAGGTCTAGTGACACCCATACTTCACATTTTTCTGAATAGACCCAGTCACCATGACTAAATACAATATTATCAAGGTAATAATTACTATAATGGCAAAAGTATCGGTAAAATTACTATTACCACAAACTTTTTAGCAATAAAAGCTTTGGCGCCTATTTACAATGCACTAAATTGTCAGCACAATAAAGGCTGCGTGATGATGGAAAGTGACTCACTCAGTTTAGTGAACTGGTGATGCCTGAACAAATATTTAAGTGTAGCACTAACTCTCAGTGGAGCTGCTGGTTTAAGCAGGCTTCTTACCTTCACTCTCCTTCCCTCTGTTTCACTGGCACCGGGTCTAGGGTTCCGTTGAGTTTACCTCTGGATGACACACGCACCAACACTTGAGTATGTTTTCAATGCTTTATTAAACCATCAACGAAGGAAGTAGCAGGAAAGAGGCAGAAGGAGAACTGCGGAGGAAAACTCAAATACCTTTTTAGTAAGATTCTTGACAAATGTCCTTGGGGTTGGATGTTTCAGTAGAATGCACTCCCTTGGTGGAACACACTCCTTGCACGCCTGGATAGGCCTCTCTCACTAGCCTAGGAGCCAGTACGTAGCACGAACAAAAGTCTCTGCCACAGACTTATTTGGGATGAACCCGTACAATCCTCTGCCACAGGATGTATTGTTTTTTTGTGGTGAATGTCAGTCACAGTGCTTGCACCTTTAAGCCAACCCGTCAGCCCTATGCTGTATAATCACTTTAGGATACGTCCTCCAACCGAGTCACCAGGCCCCTCTCCAGACCAGCATGTTGCATGATCCTTCCATGACGGGTCCTCCCCTGGGATCTCCTCGGCTGTCCAGCTTCTTCCCTCTGGATAGACAGCTCAGGACCATTCCTTGGCCGCTGTGGTAGGCCCCAGACAAGCTTCTGGGCCCACCCCTGCGCCACAGCAACGTGGGCCTCCGGAACGGAGGACCACGAGATAGCTCTCTAGCGCATACCTGTCGGCCAGGAGGGCCAGCAGGTGGCTGTAAAACGAACCCCAAAATATGGCGTCTGTCCCATAAATACCCTTGCCCAGAATGCAACTCGGAGGACCACCTCCACCGAGTTGTCTCCGGGACAGAAGAGCATCCATACGCTTAGACACGTTGCCTTTCCAACACTAGCCAGCGGTAACAGCGACACCCACGGCTCAATATGGAAACACACGCAATGTCAGCCAAGCTGGAACAGAGGCAAATCTAACATTCCTAACGAACAAGTTACCAAATTTACCTATCAGATGGTAGATCGCAAATCTACCAGCGCTACATAAGCATCTATCTTTATAGTGTAACTACTGTATATGCACAGGAGGTTTTTCTTTTGTAGATTCTTTATGGAAAATCATATTCTGATCATATTAATTGCATGTTCCCTTTACAAAAACCTTTGAATATGAATACCTGCAAAGGGTAGGGAAGAAGAAGGAGGATGGGTATGGTAAACGCATCTCATTTAAAGTCCCACCCTTTTTCCATGTTTGGTAAATGTATCTTTACTAATGGTCTAGCATGACCAGCCACCAGATTACTTGGTGTAAAAATATATAGTTTAGGAGCTTACCTGCTGTGCGTTTATCCAGCTAGGTGGTGAGCAGTACCCCGCTGTCTGGGGCATGGTAGGGTGTTGAAGGGCCTTCAAGGATCAGTTCTCCTTGGCTAATCCTACTGACCCCTCACCCTCTGTTCTAGTTTCCTCTGGTAAAAATCCTGGGTTTAAATTATTTCTTAGTCCTCCCACACTATCCTTCAGAGCCTACACATTAATCAGCATTTCCTTTATGTCTTTGGGCATCCTATACATTTACAGGAAAGTATATAAAAAAAAATCTAAAGTATCTAAAAAATGTTCAAGTATCAGCTGTCATTTGCATGCTGGTCCAGATCTCCTTTTAGGGGCTTGTGTGGAAGATTTAGACTGAGCACAGACATGACAAGCCCTAATATAATCTTTAACATTCGAGCGGAGATTAGGCCACCAGTAGTGACGACTGATGAAGGATCGGAGGAACCCAGCATGACCTGCCACCTTGGAATCATGTCCCGAATGAAGGATCTTAGCTCTTAGCTCCGTGGGAACAAAGGTCTTGCCAGGAGGAATTTTTGATTCCAGGGTGGTAGAATGGGCAACAATGCATGAGGTCGGAATGATCGGCTCAGGATCAGGGGTGGACTCCTGGTCCAAAGTGTCAAATGACCTAGAGAACGCATCAGCCCGACCTTTGCAGGAACCAGGTTTGTACGTAATCGTGAATTTAAAATGGGAAAAGAAGAGACTCCACCTGGCCTGTCTGGGGTTCAGACGTTTAGCATTCTGTAGGTAATGTGAATTCTTGTGATCGGTAAAGATCGTTATGGAGTAAGGGGAACCCTCCAAGAGATGACCCCACTCCTCCAACGCCAATTTAATTGCAAGAAGTTCCCGATCACCAATGGCATAATTTCTCTCTGCCTGACGTCTCTTTTCAAAGAACTGAAGAAGCACAGCTCCCACCCCCATCGAAGAAGCGTCTACTTCAATAAAAAATGGGTCCCCAGGATTTGGTCTCCTCAAGAGAGGTCCAGAAATAAAGGTCTGTTTCAGATCGTGAAACGCAGAGACAGGCTCAGGAGGCCAGTCTTTGGCATTCGCACCCTTCTTGGTCAAGGCTATAATAGGCGTGGCAATGGAAGAATAATTCCTTATGAACTGCCTATAATAATTTGTGAAGCCAAGAAAGCGCTGTGTGGCCTTGAGGCTAGCAGGAATGGGCCACCTGGTAATGGCTGAGACCTTTCCGGGATCCATTCGAAGACCCAAACTAGAAACAAAACATCCCAGAAACAGGACCTCAGAACATTTAAAGTAACATTTCTCCAGCTTAGCATAGAGATTATTCTCTCTAAGGCGCTGAAGTACGGTGCGGACATGGTTTCTGTGAGCAAGCAGATTTTCGGAAAAGATGAGAATGTCATCCAGATAGATGACAACAACAAACTTGTACAGTGGATCCCTGAAGATTTCATTGGCAAAGTTCTGGAACACAGCTGGAGCATTACACAAACCAAAAGGCATAACCAGGTATTCGTAATGCCCGTCCCTAGTGTTAAACGCAGTTTTCCATTCGTCACCTTCCCATATTTGAATGAGATTCTATGCACCTCTGAGATCCAACTTGGTGAAAATGGAAGCCCCTTCAACCTGTCAAATAGCTCAGATATTAGAGGTAAGGGGTATCGGTTTTTGATAGTCACTGCGTTTAAACCTCGATAGTCGATGCAGGGTCTGAGGGTACCCCTCCTTTTTGGCAACGAAAAAGAACCCTGCTCCTGCAGGCGACAAGGATTTCCGGATGAAACCTCTCTCCAGATTCTTGGCGACATACTCAGATATGGCCTGGGTCTCTGGAATGGACAGAGGGTAGGTACGACCCCTGGACAGAGCTGCTCCAGGGACAAGGTCAATAGCACAGTCAAAAGATCTGTGGGGAGGAAGCACCTCAGCATCTCGGTAATCGCTGTATGCCGCGGGAAGATCAGAAGATACGGATGTGGTAGCAATGGGAAGTCTCTCCTTGGGGGCCACCTTGAGAGGACAGGACGAGAAACACGAAGGACCCCAAGCCAGGATCTGCCCAGAGGCCCAGTCCACATGTAGAGAGTGGAGCTGTAGCCAAAGAAGGCCCAATAAAATGGGGGTAGAGGCCTTGGGTAGAATGAGGAAGGAAATCCACTCCTGGTGGAGTATCCCTACCGACATCCTAGTAGGTAGCATCTGGAAACGGACAGGGCCCCCTGGGAGCACAGTGCCATCAATTGCCAAGACTACCAGGGGTGTAGTGAGGGGAGAAAGGGTAAGCTTCATAGAAGAAGCAGTTCTCATGTCCATTAAATTGCCGGCAGCCCCGGAGTCCAGATATGCTAGGACCCATTGGGGAGAAGTGCCTACATGGAGGAACACCGGAAGAAGAAGATGAGAAGGTGATGTTTCTGGGTCCAATACTCCACCTTCTAAATGTATTAGACCCGAGCATTTCCCGGACGAAGCGAGCAGGAGTCACGAAAATGACCCTTGCTCCCACAATAAAGACACAAGCCCAGAGTTCAGCATCTAGCACGTTCTTCAGGGGTTAGTCTGGTCTGGCCCAGCTGCATATGTTCCTCAGCAGACAGAGGATGCTCCACAGGGTGACGGGGGAAGAGTTCAGGCTGACTAGGACCTAGGGAGTGCTGGCATCTTTTTTATAGGGAGAAGATGGGTAGGGGTAGGTGGCGCTACCTATGCCGGGTACCTCTTTGTAAATATTAAACCATGCTAATGTGTTCAGAGCGGTAAAGACCACTCGTAATTACCATATAAGTGTAAAATAAACATAAAAGTGTAAAAGGAATCCCCCACCTGTTGCACGGGGAGGGGTCTTGCATTAGAAGCCCCCCCAGCAAGTGGTATAGGGATAATGTGGTAGACACCCTACAAATACCAATATATAAATTAAATAAATGCTATACAGTGTCCACCAAGTGAATGGTATATATCAGATAGATCCAAAGTCCATAATAAACCACATTCCCATCCAATATGTAAAGTGAAAAAATATAGGATATAAATTTTAAAAGCAAATTGACATGTGGTGCAAAACCAATAATGGTGGACTGTGAAATTGAAGTTCCGGCATAAACAAAGTCCTTATAAGTGGTGACTTTCGTGAAGAAAAATTTCTGATATCCAGTGACTTTACGGTGCTCCCCCTCAAGGATCCCTACTCACCAGCTCCTTAACCGCTTACCAACCAACCCATAGCCGAATGACGGCTGCAGGGCGGTTGGACAACTCTGGGAGGGCGTACTATGACGTCCTCCCAGAATTCCCCTCTCGCGCGCCCCCTGGGGCGCGCACCCGAACACATCCGTGATCCCGGTAAATGGCCGCTGATCGCGGCCGTTTACCATGTGATCGCGCCGTCAAATGACGGCGCGATCACATGTAAACAGACCGGCGTCATCTGATGACGCTGGTTCCTCTCCTCCCCTCCTGTGTACCGATCGGTACACAGTGAGCGGGGAGGGGGATGGATGGATGTCTGCAGCGCTGTGGGCTGGATGTGTAGTGCCCACAGCGCTGCACAGAGACATCCAGCCATCCATCCATCCATTCTTAGCCATCCCCACTACTCTGTAATGCTGTGCAATACTCTGCAATAACCCCACAATACTCTGCAATGCTGTGCAATACTCTGCAATGCTGTGCAATACTCTGCAATACCCCCACAATACTCTGCAATGCTGTGCAATACTCTGCAATACCCCCACAATACTCTGCAATGCTGTGCAATACTCTGCAATACCCCCACAATACTCTGCAATGCTGTGCAATACTCCGCAATGCTGTGCAATACTCTGCAATGCTGTGCAATACTCTGAAATACCCCCACAATACTCTGCAATGCTGTGCAATACTCTGCAATGCTGTGCAATACTCTGCAATGCCCCCACAATACTCTGCAATGCTGTGCAATACTCTGCAATGCCCCCACAATACTCTGCAATGCTGTGCAATACTCTGCAATGCCCCCACAATACTCTGCAATGCCCCCGCCATACTCTGCAATGCCCCCGCCATACTCTGCCATGCCCCCGCCATACTCTGCCATGCCCCCGCCATACTCTGCCATGCCCCCGCCATACTCTGCCATACTCCGCAATACCCCGCCATACTCCGCAATACCCCGCCATACTCCGCCATACCCCGCCATACTCCGCAATACCCCGCCATACTCCACCATACCCCGCCATACCCCGCAATACCCCGCCATACTCCGCAATACCCCGCCATACCCTGCCATGCTGAGCCATGCTCAGCTGTACTCGCCCTCTGTATGTGGCCAGGCTGTGGAAGTCTCACACATGTGGTATCGCCGTACTCAGGAGGAGTAGGAGAATCTATTTTGGGGTGTCATTTTTGGTATGTACATGTTATGTGGTAGAAATATTGTATAAATGGACAACTTTGTGTTAAAAAAAAAAAAAGCGTTTTAACCACTTCCCGCCCGCCGGCCGTCATACAACGTCCTTGACTTTGTGCGGAGATATCTGAATGATGGTTGCAGCTACAGGCATCATTCAGATATCAGCTTTTTCAGCCGGCGATTCCCTACACCATGAGAATGATCATAGCAGCTGTACCACTGCTTGATCGTTCTTACGGGAGGCGAGAGGGGATGTCCCCCCTCCCAGGCTTCTACCGACTCACCGCTACGATCAAAGCCAGGATCGTTTTTTTTTTTTTTTTTATTTCAGGCTTCCCAGCCTAGAGGTGAGATGTGGGGTCTTATTGACCCCATATCTCACTGTAAAGAGGACCTGTCATGCCATATTCCTATTACAAGGATGTTTATATTCCTTGTAATAGGAATAAAAGTGGCCAAAATTTTTTTTTTTTGGAAAAAAGCATCAAACTAAAATAAATAAGGTAAAATGAACAATAAAAAAAAAAAAAAATAAATAATTTTTAAGCGCCCCTGTCCCTGTGTGCTCGCATGCAGAAGCGAACGCATACGTAAGTCCCGCCCACATATGAAAACGGTGTTCAAACCACACATGTGAGGTATCGCTGCGATCGGTAGAGCGAGAGTAATAATTTTGGCTCTAGACCTCCTCTGTAACTCAAAACATGTAACCAGTAAAAATTTTTAAAGCGTCGCCTATGGGGATTTTTGAGTAGCAAAGTTTGGCGCCATTCCACAAGCGCGTGCAATTTTGAAAGGTGACATGTTGGGTATCTATTTACTCGGCGTAACTTCATCTTTCACATTATGCAAAAACATTAGGCTAACTTTACTGTTTTGGTTTTTGTAAAGCACAAAACAGTTTTTTTTCCAAAAAAACGCGTTAAAAAAATTGCTGCGCAAATACAGTGCGAGATAAAAAGTTGCAACGACCGCCATTGTATCCTCTAGGGTCTTTGCTAAAAAAAAATATATAATGTTTTGGGGTTCTATGTAATTTTCTAGCTAATAAATGATGATTTTTACATGTAGGAGAGAAATGTCAGAATTCGCCTGGGTGCTCCAGAACGCCTGAAGGTGCTCCCCTGCATGTTGGGCCTCTGTATGTGGCCACGCTGTGTAAAAGTCTCACACATGTGGTATCGCCGTACTCGGGAGTAATAGCAGAATGTGTTTTGGGGTGTAATTTGTGGTATGCATATGCGGTGTGTGAGAAATAACCTGCTAATATGACAATTTTGTGGGGAAAAAAAAAAGTAAAAAAAAAACCTTGATTTTGCAAAGAATTGTGGGAAAAAATGACAACTTCAATAAACTCACCATGCATCTTTCTAAATACCTTGGAATGTCTTCTTTCCAAAAAGGGGTCATTTGGGGGGTATTTGTACTTTTCTGGAATGTTAGGGTCTCAAGAAATTAGATAGGCCGTCAGTACTTCAGGTGTGATCAATTTTCAGATATTCGCACCATAGCTTTTGGACTCTATAACTTTCACAAAGACCAAATAATATCCACCGATTTGGGTTAATTTTACCAAAGATATGTAGCGGTATAAATTTTGGCCAAAATATATGAAGAAAAATTACTAATTTGCAAAATATTATAACATAAATGAAGAAAAATGTATTTTTTTTACAGATTTTTCGGTCTTTTTTCTTTTACGGCGCAAAAAATAAAGAACCCAGCGGTGATTAAATACCACCAAAAGAAAGCTCCATTTGTGTGAAAAAAAGGACAAAAATTTCATATAGATACAGTGTTGCATCACTGAGTAATTGTCATTCAAAATGTGAGAGCACCAAAAGCTGAAAATTGGTCTGGTTAGGAAGGGGGTTTAAGTGCCCAGTGGTCAAGTGGTTAAACCCCTGCAGGGGTAATAAGCATGTAGTAGCAGGCGTGGAATGGCGTCTTAAGATCCAGTGTAGCCGTCCCCAGGTGCCTCCGCTCCAGATATCATGTACTCCGCAAGTATCTTATAGCCATCCTCATGGGAAAAAACAGGGCTCCCATAGTGTGATACGTTTTAAAACAAGTATTTATTAAAAAACAGCCGATATACAGCCAGTTAAACCATCTGAGCTCCCTATACAAGAGGGGCCAGATACTCACACTCGATACAGGAGATACTACACGGAGGGAGCTGTGGATAGAGACCATCAGCTGAGCGGCGTGCGCCTCAGCTGCGTTCCACGCTCGCTCCGAGTTCCGGGTGTGACGTAAGTGCGTAGCTCCGCCTTACGCGTTTCGTCATCGACGTTGTCGTCGTCATCCTAGATGGCTAAGCGGTATACCCAAAAGCCAGATGCTTAGAGTGAGGAGAAGCTGTAAAAAGATTGAAGATTATGATATACAGTCCCAAATCATAGTAGATAGGTTTCAAGAAAAAGGGTACGATATCAGGAATCTGGAGAAAACTAAATAAGACATAAGAAATATTGATAGGGAATCTCTTTTCAAAACAAAATCCCATAAGAAAAAAGATTATGGTGTTGCTTTTATAACAGGATTCACCAGACAGCATAAACAATTTGAGAAGGTAATTAAAGAACATTGGCCATTTGGTGAGTAGGGGCGAGGGGAGTCTCTCCCCTCTAGGGGAGAGGGGAGATCATGTTGTCAGAAGAACCGATCCAGTAACACTTGGAAATACTCAGCTCATTTTTGCAAGATTTTTTCCATATTGTGTGACTTTTTCAGCACCTTAATCTTGTTATTTCATGTGTATTTATATGTTTGAAGCACCCAGCACTTTACACAATTTTTCATATTGTCTAGTGTGTTACATTGTGTTATACCATTCCGTCAGCACTGTTATCACCCATATACTTTTATCACTAAGGTTTTAGCACCTTTGCAGCAGCAGCTACGATCAGGGGCGGACTGACCATTGAGCCACTCGGGCAGTGCCCGAGGGCCCTGGGCCACTAGGGGGCCCCATCAGGGTTGCCAGCCTCAGTAAAACCAGGGACAGTATTAATAAATCTGTGTTTTTTTACATCTGTCTGTGTATACTGTGTGTAAATGTATGTGTATACTGTGTGATTGTATACTGTGTGTGTGTATACTCTTTGGCCCATTAATCTCTGATTGACTGGGGGCCCCATAATCTCCTATTGCCCGGGGGCCCCATGAGTTATCAGTCCGCCCCTGGCTACGATCTTATAATTTTCTACATTCTTCTTTCTTCTTTTTTCCATTAAGCGCGAGTTTTAGCTTGTTTTTGTAATTGCTGAAATTTGACTGCCCTGACACATGTTGTGTTTCTTAAAACATACAATGTGTTTGTCCTTGTTTTGATGTCTGTCTCTGGCTACACTTCTTGATTATGCTTCCGTTTCACTCTTTGATAACATCTCTGACTGGATAGCACCCATGACCCAACACTCACCACAAACTTACCTGACTACTGGTACCAGAGCCATAGATAAGGGGGTACCACCGGTTCTCCTTTACGGGGCCCAGGCCAGCAGGTTGGCTCTGGCAGCAGGGTGAATCAGATGTGGAAAGGAAGGGTATTCGGTGCTGCAGGGGAGCAACCACTGGAACCAATCTTCTTCTCTGTATCAGCTGAAAGCTGGCTTCTTCTCTTCTCCTTCTGCTGGCTTTCATCTGCTACAGAGAGAACCATACAGGGGATTGCTTCCAGTAATTGCCCTCCCACAGAAACAATCACCCTCTTTGTGCACCATTCATTTCTCCATGCTGCCCAGGCAACCCTGTATCGCCCCCCCCCCCCCCCCCACAGTGCTACCGTCTTCCCTCTTTTCCTTCCTTCCTGCAGTTGCAAGCACACAGTAGGATCCTTCAGGATGTAGGGTGGGGTTAGGGTCTGGTAAATAAGTCATATTTGCCAAAACCTTCCTTTCCTTAATGAATAAGTCATATTTACCAACCCCTTCCTTTCTTTAATGAACACAATGAGTGATCGGTACAGATCACTCACTGTGTTCATTCATAACTGAAGCAACTGTGTTTACTATGCTTCAGTTTGTGAATGAACAGGAGCCTCTGTACAGACTGCTTTCTGTTCATTCACTGTCCTAATTTCCATTCTCTGTCTCCAAAGCGAGGGATCAGGAGTCTGTTTAGACCCCTATTTCACCAAAGCCCCTCCCCCAACAACATAAAAACAATAAATGAAAAAAACTATAACAAATAATAAAAAAAAAATCTAAAATGTACCACCCTTACACAACATTGCTGTCAGAAACCATGAGATCAGGCCAGGACAGAAGTACAGTTAAATCACACTTGTTTAACAATAAAAGTAAGAAGAACAAACGTAATCAAAACATAGCCAAAGTTCAGTAACCGGAAGGGATGTCAGCAAAGCAAGTCTTGAACAGGATCGCAGGAGATAGTCTCTGTGATGTTGACCAAGGCGAAGGCAGAGTTTCACTGGGCTGAACGGCTTAAGTAGGCAGGACTGATGAGCAGGATATCATCAGCAGCTGAGTAACTGTGGAGAGATAGGAGCTGGCAATTAGCCGACAGCTGAGCGGCCAGCTCTGAGAAGGAAGGGATGAGCCCAACCGTGACAATTGCACTACCAGATTCAAAAGCTTTAATTCAGAGTTTGCTTTAACTGACACCTGGAGACACAGTCATCTCACTGCTATACAATACTCCTGCTTCACCCCTGCATGTTCTGTATAGATTATATTTTCATTACGCCCCCCCTTTGCCTGATTTGTTTGAAGTAGGGTTAAGTGTTCGAGCACTATCGGATCACTCGTCATACTGAGCCACAATATGGTTGCCATCTCACTCCCCTACCTGTATTTGGAGATTGAACCCCTTCTGGTTCTCCACCTCACAGGAGTGGAGAAGCTACAGAGGGAGTGGGATTTCTATTTCCGCACCAATAGCATTACCGCATCCATGGGGATGGTGTGGGAGACGTTCAAGTTACATGCCCGAATGATTCTATCGGCCCATATTGCCAGGCACAGGGCCACGTCTAGACTGGTGCTACAGCACGCGGAGGACCACCTGTGCTCCTGGGAGGAAATCTTTCTGACTGATCCCTCTGTAGCAAATGCCTCCCTAGTAAAAATGCAAACTAGGCCTCTTAACCAACTTAATTTTAGGAAAGCTAAACAGCACATCTTTTTCAGTAAACAGCATGTATTTGAGCATGGCGAAAGGGCTGGCATGCTCCTTGCCTACATGGCTCATCTTGACCATAGGCCTCCTGTGGTAGTAACCCTCCAAACTGCTTCTGGGGCGTGTGTATCTTACAGGCTCCAGGTGGTGGTTAGTTTAGACGCAGCCAAGGCCCTTGACTCTGTAGAGTGGAAATATTTATGGGAGAGCCTTTCATAGATTTGGTTTTAGCCCTAAATTTATTAAATGGCTCCAGTTGTTACATCAGGCTCCCAAAGCCAGGATCCAAGTTAATGGTAAAATCTCAGACCCCTTTCCCCTCTCCCGAGGCACCCGCAAATGTCCCCACTACTATATGCATTACTTTAGTACTATGGTACTATAGAACCCCTTGCTATTGCATCAGGGTGCATCCAGACATCAGAGGCCTCCGCTCAGAACAGATAACTGAAACCTTCAGTTTATATGTGGAAGACATGGTCTTATATTTAGAGGATGCCGGTCCATCGCTATCCGCTGCTTTACAACTTATCCAGCATTTCGGGGAATTCTCGGGTCTGCAAATCAACTGGGCCAAATCCCAAATTTTTCCTCTGGACAAAAATGCCCATACGGCCGAACAAGCTGCCATCCCTCTGATGAGAGCAAGTCAAATCAGATATTTAGGCATTCAAGTATCCCGCTCTCTGACAGATTACATTAACCTTAATCTTGAACCCCTCTATGCAGTTGTAGTCTATTCATTCATCACTTATTATGGTCCTGCCCCTCCACCCAAGGGTACTGGACACAGGTGGTTAAATTCTTACATGCCTATATGGGCTCCTCTCTCACTCTGTGCCCTAAACAATGCCTCCTGGGTCTCCTTCCCGTCTCAGAGGAGGACGAACATTTAAATTCCTTTTTACAGGAGTCATTGTTTACGGCCAGACTGCTTATTGCCAGGACCTGGATCAGGGAATCCCCTCCTACCCTCCAGCAATGGATTGGTGCGATCAATGCCACCCATAGGTGTGCGCAGCCTATTGTATTAGGGTGTGCACCTCAAAGCTCCAACACATATGCCTTGTGACATATTTACCGGCCTCTTCCCCACTCGTCATCCTAGAACAATGGGGGGGGGGCAGGTGAGCACACAGGGGGACCTGGGCAGCAGAAAGAAAAGGAACTGGGACAAGAGGGGTGGCATACATTGGTACCAATCCCCTGTATTTTCCTCCCATGGCAGCTGAATATCGGCGAGAGGAAGAGGAGGAGAAGCCTACTTTTAGCTGCTGCAGAAGAAAATACAGATCGGTCCCTTAATTTCCACTCCAGCCGCCTATCCTGTCCAGGTTCTGGGGGTCGGCAAGTAAGGATCGCGGCTTACCTGTCACCTGCCCACAATTGATGGGTTGCCAATTCCAGGATTAGGGTGTGCCCAGGCACACCTGGCACACCCCTTGCGCACGCCTATGATGCCACCCTTCCCTATAAGAAAGTACCATATGTTCACAGAGGCTGCTTTACCAAATATCATAAAATCTGGAATAGGTGGCTGTAGAATGTCACCACATGTATGGATGAAGATTAAGCTACATTGCCAAGCCTGTTATGCATGTAACGTTTTCTTTTTTTTTGGTTTGTCCTCACTCCTGCTGCAGCTGCCTCCATTCACTATGCGCAAGCCTGCCGCCCGGAGAGTGACAGTCTGAGCAAGCAACTCTCCGGGCGGCCGCACACTGAATACTCTTCTGCCTGCCGCCCAGGTGCTTGGGGGGGGGGGGGGTCTGTATTAATGGAGGGGGATTTCCTGAGGGGGGTCTGTATTGATGGAGGGGGGGTTTGTATTGATGGAGGGGGGGTCTGTATTGATAGAGAGGGGATTTCTTGAGGGGGGTCTGTATTGATGGAGGGGGATTTCCTTAGGGGAGGGGGTCTGCACTGATGGAGGGGGGAGGATTTCCTGAGGGGGGTCTGTATTGATGGAGGGGGGATTTCCTGAGGGGGGTCTGTATTGATGGAGGGAGAGATTTCTTGAGGGGGGGTCTTTATTGATGGAGGAGGAGATTTTCTGAGGGGGGATCTGTATTGATGGAGGGGAGGGAATTCCTGAGGGGAGGGTCTGTATTGATGGAGGGGGGATTTCCTGAGGTGGGGGTCTGTATTGATGGAGGGGAGGATTTCCTAAGGAGGGGTCTGTATTGATGGAGGTGGGGATTTCCTGAGGGGGGGGGGTCTGTATTGATGGAGGTAGGGATTTCCTGAGGGGGGGTCTGTATTGATGGAGGAGGAAATTTCCTGATGGGGGGTCTGTATTGATGGGGGGGTTTCCTGAGGGGGGGGGGTCTACACTGATGGAGGGGGGGGATTTCCTGGGGGGGTCTGTATTGGTGGAGGGGGGATTTCCTGATGGGGGTCTGTATTGATGGGGGGATTTCCTGAGGGGGGGTCTGCACTGATGGAGGGGGGTATTTCCTGAGGGGGATCTGTATTGATAGAGGGAGGGATTTCCTGAGGGGGGGTCTGCACTGATGGGGGGGGGTATTTCCTGCGGGGGGTCTGTATTGATGGAGGGGGGGTTTGTATTGATGGAGGGGGGGTCTGTATTGATAGAGAGGGGATTTCTTGAGGGGGGTCTGTATTGATGGAGGGGGATTTCCTTAGGGGAGGGGGTCTGCACTGATGGAGGGGGAGGATTTCCTGAGGGGGGTCTGTATTGATGGAGGGGGGATTTCCTGAGGGGGGTCTGTATTGATGGAGGGAGAGATTTCTTGAGGGGGGGTCTTTATTGATGGAGGAGGAGATTTTCTGAGGGGGGATCTGTATTGATGGAGGGGAGGGAATTCCTGAGGGGAGGGTCTGTATTGATGGAGGGGGGATTTCCTGAGGTGGGGGTCTGTATTGATGGAGGGGAGGATTTCCTAAGGAGGGGTCTGTATTGATGGAGGTGGGGATTTCCTGAGGGGGGGGGGTCTGTATTGATGGAGGTAGGGATTTCCTGAGGGGGGGTCTGTATTGATGGAGGAGGAAATTTCCTGATGGGGGGTCTGTATTGATGGGGGGGTTTCCTGAGGGGGGGGTCTACACTGATGGAGGGGGGGGATTTCCTGGGGGGTCTGTATTGGTGGAGGGGGGATTTCCTGATGGGGGTCTGTATTGATGGGGGGATTTCCTGAGGGGGGGTCTGCACTGATGGAGGGGGGTATTTCCTGAGGGGGATCTGTATTGATAGAGGGAGGGATTTCCTGAGGGGGGGTCTGCACTGATGGGGGGGGTATTTCCTGCGGGGGGTCTGTATTGATTGAAGCGGGGGCTTCCTGAAGACGGGTCTGTATTAATGGAGGGGGGATTTCTGGAGGAGGGGAGTCATGCACTGATGGAGGGGGGATTTCCTGAGGGGGGTCTGTATCGATGGAAGGGGGATTTCCTGAGGGGGTCTGTATTGATAGAAGGGGGATTTCCTGAGGGGGGTCTGTATTGATGGAGGGGGGTTTCCTGAGGGGGGTCTTTAATGATGGAGGGGGGGTTTCCTGAGGGGGGTCTTCACTGATGCAGGGGGGATTTCCTGAGGGGGGCTGTATTGATGGAGGGGGGATTTCCTGAGGGGAGTATGCACTGATGGAGGGGGAAAGATTATGCTGAGGGAGGGGTCTGCACTGATGGAGGGAGGTAATCCTGGGGGGGGGGGTCTGCACTGATGGAGGGGGGTTTGCACTGATGGAGGGGGGTCTGAACTGATGGAGGGAGGTATCCTGAGGGGGGTCTGCACTGATGGAGTGGGGTGGTTTATCCTGAGGGGGGTTTGTACTGATGGAGGGGGTGGTTTGTACTGATGGTGGGGGTCTGTACTGAGGGAGGGGGGTCTTTACTGAGGGGTGACTATAGTTGGAGGGGGGTGCCCTTAAGTTTTACCACACCGGGTGACACCAACCCTAGCAACGCCATTGGTCCCCCCCTCCCTGCTCCTCCTCTCCTTGTGTGTGGGACACACAGCGGGTATGTCCCGCTGTGTCACATAGATTGGGTTTGAAATGCCCAGGCGGCCGCTGTAACAAAGTCCGGCCTCTTAGACCTGCTCTTGTGATAGACGGAACACTGATCCAATGCCGGGAAATTGAATCAGTGTGAGGTGTATCACAGGAGCCGGGATGTTACAGCGATCGCCCAGGCGGGGAATTCAAATGCAAGCTCCATGACACAGCGGGAGATCGTGACAAGGTTGCATTTGGTGGGCACTGCATTGATGAGGCTTCATTTGGTGAGCACTGCACTGACAAGGTTGCATTTGGTGGGCACTGCACTGATGAGGCTGCATTTAATGGGCATTGCACTGGTAGGCTGCATTTGGTGGGCACTGCACTGATGAGGCTGCATTTGGTGAGCACTGCACTGACAAGGTTGCATTTGGTGGGCACTGCACTGATGAGGCTGCATTTGGTGGGCACTGCACTGACAAGGTTTCATTTGGTGAGCACTGCACTGGTAGGCTGCATTTGGTGGGCACTGCACTGATGGGGCAGCATTTGGTGGGCATTGCACTGATGAGGCTGCACTGATAGGCACTGCACTGATAGGGTTGCATTTGGTGGGCACTGCACCGGTAGGCTGCATTTGGTGGGCACTGCACCAATAAGGCTGCATTTGGTGGGCACTGCACTGATGAGGCTGCATTTGGTGGGCGCTGCACTGATAAGGCTGTATTTGGTGGGCACTGCATTGACGAGGCTGCATTTGGTGGGCACTGCATTGATGAGGCTGCATTTGGTGGGCACTGCACTGATGAGGCTGCATTTAGTGGGCACTGCATTTATGAGGCTGCATTTCGTGGGCACTGCATTGATGAGGTTGCATTTGGTGGGCGCTGCACTGATGAGGCTGCATTTGGTGGGCACTGCATTGATGAGGCTGCATTTGGTGGGCACTGCACTGATGAGGCTGCATTTGGTGGGCACTGCACTGATGATGCTGCATTTGGTGGGCACTGCACTTATAAGGCTGTATTTGGTGGGCACTGTATTGATGAGGCTGCATTTGGTGGGCACTGCATTGATGAGGCTGCATTTGGTGGGCACTGCACTGATGAGGCTGCATTTGGTGGGCACTGCACGGATGAGGCTGAATTTGGTGGGCACTGCATTGATGAGGCTGCATTTGATGGGCACTGCATTGATGAGGTAGCATTTGGTCTGCACTGATGGGGGGGGGGGTTTATTCTGAGGGGGGTCTGCACTGATGGAGGGGGGGGGTTGAGGGGAGGTCTGCACTGATGGAGGGGGGTATCCTGAGGGGGGTTTGCACTGATGGATTGGGGTGGTTTATCCTGAGGGGGGTCTGTACTGATGGAGGGGGTGGTTTGTACTGATGGTGGGGGGTCTGTTCTTAGGGAGGGGGTATTTACTGAAGGGTGACTATAGTTGGTGGAGGGGGGTTGCCCCAAGTTTTACCACACCGGGTGACACCAACCCTAGCAACGCCACTGGTCCTCCCCTCCCTCCTCTCCTTGTGTGTGGGATACACAGTGGGTATGTTCCGCTGTGTCACATAGATTGGGTTTGAAATGCCCGTGGGCGGCTGTAACAAAGTCCCGCCTCTTAGACCTGCTCTTGTGATAGATGGAACACTGATCCAATGCCGGGAAATTGAATCAGTGTGAGGTGTATCACAGGAGCCGGGATGTTACAGCGATCGCCCAGGCGGGCAATTCAAATGCAAGCTCCATGACACAGTGAGAGATCGTGACAAGGTTGCATTTGTTGGGCACTGCATTGATGAAGCTTCATTTGGTGGGCACTGCACTGACAAGGTTGCATTTGGTGGGCACTGCACTGATGAGGCTGCATTTAATGGGCATTGCACTGGTAGGCTGCATTTGGTGGGCACTGCACTGATGAGGCTGCATTTGGTGAGCACTGCACTGACAAGGTTGCATTTGGTGGGCACTGCACTGATGAGGCTGCATTTGGTGGGCACTGCACTGACAAGGTTTCATTTGGTGAGCACTGCACTGGTAGGCTGCATTTGGTGGGCACTGCACCGGTAGGCTGCATTTGGTGGGCACTGCACCAATAAGGCTGCATTTGGTGGGCACTGCACTGATGAGGCTGCATTTGGTGGGCGCTGCACTGATAAGGCTGTATTTGGTGGGCACTGCATTGACGAGGCTGCATTTGGTGGGCACTGCATTGATGAGGCTGCATTTGGTGGGCACTGCACTGATGAGGCTGCATTTAGTGGGCACTGCATTTATGAGGCTGCATTTCGTGGGCACTGCATTGATGAGGTTGCATTTGGTGGGCGCTGCACTGATGAGGCTGCATTTGGTGGGCACTGCATTGATGAGGCTGCATTTGGTGGGCACTGCACTGATGAGGCTGCATTTGGTGGGCACTGCACTGATGATGCTGCATTTGGTGGGCACTGCACTTATAAGGCTGTATTTGGTGGGCACTGTATTGATGAGGCTGCATTTGGTGGGCACTGCATTGATGAGGCTGCATTTGGTGGGCACTGCACTGATGAGGCTGCATTTGGTGGGCACTGCACGGATGAGGCTGAATTTGGTGGGCACTGCATTGATGAGGCTGCATTTGATGGGCACTGCATTGATGAGGTAGCATTTGGTCTGCACTGATGGGGGGGGGGGTTTATTCTGAGGGGGGTCTGCACTGATGGAGGGGGGGGGTTGAGGGGAGGTCTGCACTGATGGAGGGGGGTATCCTGAGGGGGGTTTGCACTGATGGATTGGGGTGGTTTATCCTGAGGGGGGTCTGTACTGATGGAGGGGGTGGTTTGTACTGATGGTGGGGGGTCTGTTCTTAGGGAGGGGGTATTTACTGAAGGGTGACTATAGTTGGTGGAGGGGGGTTGCCCCAAGTTTTACCACACCGGGTGACACCAACCCTAGCAACGCCACTGGTCCTCCCCTCCCTCCTCTCCTTGTGTGTGGGATACACAGTGGGTATGTTCCGCTGTGTCACATAGATTGGGTTTGAAATGCCCGTGGGCGGCTGTAACAAAGTCCCGCCTCTTAGACCTGCTCTTGTGATAGATGGAACACTGATCCAATGCCGGGAAATTGAATCAGTGTGAGGTGTATCACAGGAGCCGGGATGTTACAGCGATCGCCCAGGCGGGCAATTCAAATGCAAGCTCCATGACACAGTGAGAGATCGTGACAAGGTTGCATTTGTTGGGCACTGCATTGATGAAGCTTCATTTGGTGGGCACTGCACTGACAAGGTTGCATTTGGTGGGCACTGCACTGATGAGGCTGCATTTGATGGGCATTGAACTGGTAGGCTGCATTTGGTGGGCACTGCACTGATGAGGCTGCATTTGGTGAGCACTGCACTGGCAAGATTGCATTTGGTGGGCACTGCACTGATGAGGCTGCATTTGGTGGGCACTACACTGACAAGGTTGCATTTAGTGGGCACTGCACTGCTGAGGCTGCATTTGGTGGGCACTGCACAGATGAGGCTGCATTTGGTGGGCACTGCACTGATAGGGTTGCATTTGGTGGGCACTTTACCGGTAGGCTGCATTTGGTGGGCACTGCACCAATAAGGCTGAATTTGGTGGGCACTGCACTGATGAGGCTGCATTTGGTGGGCACTGCACTGATGAGGCTGCATTTGGTGGGCACTGCATTGACGAGGCTGCATTTGGTGGGCACTGCACTGATGAGGCTGCATTTTGTGGGCACTGCATTTATGAGGCTGCATTTCGTGGGCACTGCATTGATGAGGTTGCATTTGGTGGGCGCTGCACTGATGAGGCTGCATTTGGTGGGCACTGCATTGATGAGGCTGCATTTGGTGGGCACTGCACAGATGAGGCTGCATTTGGTGGGCACTGCACTGATAGGGTTGCATTTGGTGGGCACTGCACCGGTAGGCTGCATTTGGTGGGCACTGCACCAATAAGGCTGCATTTGGTGGGCACTGCACTGATGAGGCTGCATTTGGTGGGCACTGCACTGATGAGGCTGCATTTGGTGGGCACTGCATTGACGAGGCTGCATTTGGTGGGCACTGCACTGATTAGGCTGCATTTGGTGGACACTGCATTGATGAGGCTGCATTTGGTGGGCACTGCACTGATGAGGCTGCATTTGGTGGGCACTGCACTGATGAGGCTGCATTTGGTGGGTACTGCACTGGTAGGCTGCATTTGGTGGGCATTGCACTGATTAGGCTGCATTTGGTGGACACTGCATTGATGAGGCAGCATTTGGTGAGCACTGCACTGATGAGGATGTATTTGGTGGGCACTGCACTGGTAGGCTTCATGTGCGTGCATTTGTCTACCTGTGTGTTAATTTTGGATTATACGCGTGTGTCTGCAAGTGTGAATTGGAATTCTGTGTGTTCATTTAGGATTATATGATTATATGTGTATCTGCCAGTGTGTTAATTTTGGATTAAGTGTGTGTGTGTCTGCCAGTCTGTTAATTTGGGATTTTGTGGGTATTTGTGTGTCTGCAAGTGTGTTAGTTTGGGATTGTGCGGGTGTCATTGTGTTAATTTATGATTGTGTGTGTTTATCTATCAGTATACATGTATGTGTGTGTGTGTGTGTGTGTATCTGTCATTGCAGCATGCACACATACAATGATATTGCACACAAACAAAAATCATCACAATCACACACACAGAAATCATCACAAACACATACTGACATTACACACACATAGAAACCATGACACCCAAACAATAGAAATTACTTTCTAGAGACAGGGGTAATTTTTTTAGACCTGTAGGTATGGTTGCCACCTTTTCTTCAAGCCAAACCTGAACACTTTAGCGGCCTGGGACACCTGTGGGTGCTCCAAGGAGAGTAGCAATGCAGTGCACATAGTCTGCCCCAGTGAACAGTGGGTGTGGCCAAATTGATCTTGCTTACATCATCACCCTGCCCCCCAGTGATGCCGGACCTGCCCCCAGACAGCTTTCCGCAGCTGTCTGGCGGCAACAGATTTGTGTGTGACTATCTGGGTTACTTGGGGAGCCACAGCCTGGTCTGAATAGTGTGTCCAGGTTTCAGTCCGCCTGAAACCCGGACACAAGTTTCAAAACCTGGACTGTCTGGGTGAATCGTGCAGGGGTACTTCACCCTAGAATAAACACTGCTCTAGTCTTTACAGTGTAAATGAGTGGTTTGTTTGTGTGCCTGTTACTCTATGAGGATGCAGCGACTTTACAAACAGATCTGCAAGTCCTAATTTGCACACCTGCACCCACACGCCTGTCAAATTGGGACCTGTGGCTAGTTGTACAGTTAGTGCGTACTCATAGTGTAACATAGGCTGCACACAGTTCCAGTCACATTAAAAACAATAATTCACACTGTACAAGACACAGCACCCATGTGAATGAGCCCCAAGACCTCATTTACACAGAGCTTTATTTATTAACTCAATACAGTTTTATGTTTTAGATTTAGCAGGAATGTTGTAAGTTATGCTTTGTTTGTGTCTGCTAATAATGATTTTACTGTATTTTTAGCCAAAATATTGCTTTGATATTTGGAGGGGGGGTACTTTCGGGTTGGATGTATGGGCCCCCATGGTTTCTAACAGCAGCGCTGACCGATACCCCACCATAAAGGCATAAAATACTGTACATGTCTTTACTCTGTGTATTAGTGTGTTAGGAAGCCCATAGATGTTGTTGGCAGTGCATTAAACAGCATATAAAAAATTCAAAAACACCATGAAAACGCATAAAGAACAAAGAAAATGCAGGTCAACAACCCTACCTAACACAACAAAATAACACACCTCTACGCACAAGCCTAGATCTACATTGATGATAATAAAAGCAACACTAATGTTTATCATAAAGATGCTTTTGATTACTGCAATAGTTCTGTGTCAGCTTTGATAGGTGAAAATATGCCATGTACTTTTTAGATATAAAATGTAAATAAATAGTTAAGATATGGCTAAATTTTAAATGCGCCTTTTTTTGTCTTGCAATTTTTCAGTTATTACAATGTGGTGTCATCAGCATTTATCTAAAAAAGGTGCTGCTAGATTGTGTATGTTTTATGAAGTATAATATAATATGGTATAAATTAATGAGGTGTGGAACTATAACACTAATCCCTTTTTTAGAGAGTCTCCAACTAGACCTGAATATATTAATCAAGTCAGTGTAAAGGTGGTGGAATGTCTCATTTAATACCTTCAGATGCAGAAGTTATCTAGTCAGGGATGTGCTTAAGGAATTTCGCCCGTATATAATCATGGTCCTTTTAGATCTTAAAGCGAGTTGAGTTCCTCCCAAAAAAGGAACTTCTGCTTTAAGTGATGGTGACCCCCTGACATGCCACATTTGGCATGTCATTTTTTTGGGGGGGGGGGGGAGCAGATACCCTCTTTTTAGAGACACCCAGCTCCCACTTCCCCCCCAGGACTCTGCAGCACTGGAAGTAAGTTCACCTCTCCCCCCTCCCTCCGTGCAATCTTCTGCGACAAGTCACAGGTCCCAGAAGATTGCCCGGCCAATCACAGTGCGGCTGGCTCATGCGCAGTGCGTGCCTGGCTGTGAAGCCACAGCCGGGCGCCCACAGTCAGAATGCCGGTGCCGCAGAGAGGAGCGGGGCTTTGTTCGCCCGCATCGCTGGACCCTGGGACAGGTGAGTGTCAGATTATTAAAAGTCAGCAGCTACACTTTTTGTAGCTGCTGACTTTTATATGGGTGGAACTCCGCTTTAATGATAAAATAAATTACATTAGAGGGTCAGGCCATTCAAAACTGTTATTTCAGTTTTTGATCGATGCTGAATTTTCAACGTGGACCTTGCATCAGATAGATTTTTTTCATATTAAAACCCTAAGTAAACCCTAAGCTTGAACTTCTCTCATTTGCTCCATTTTGGTCTTTTAAGTGTAAGGCTGACCGCAGGTCAGCCTGTAATTGTAGGAGGAGTCAGGCTGCATAAAGCCTGCCCTCCTTCTTCTCCTTCCTGTGATCATAGGGTCTCGTGTGACGTCATTTCCGGCGCGACTCTTCGGTCACTTCCGGGTTGCAGGTGCTGTGTGGAGGATGTACGGACGCTTGTTCCCCCTGCCTCGTTTCTGGCCCGGCTTACCGAAGGCTATGGCAGTCTTCTCTGAGGGTCTCGTGCGCTGCGGAGGTTCAGGGATGCCTTGGTCAGGTTGCAGCATAGTTAGGTTGGGCAGGGCCTCCTCCCTCCTTTGCTCCTCACGGTGGGTTAGTGATCTTGGTATTTGGGTCCATTGTTAACACTGGCTGTTCAGGTCAGAGATGTGAGGAGGGGGGGGGGGAATCCCCTGCAGCTGCTGCAGTGCCTGTCAGCTCCGCTGTCATTCAGCCATATGTCAGTACCAGTGTATATCCTACCAAAGGATCCTTACAGTAATTCTGAAGAACATCATTTACATAGAGGTTCGGGGATGTATTGGTTTTGTTGCAGCATAGGTATGGATGGGCAGGGTATGGGATCTCGTGCAGCGTCATTCCCGGGCGGCTCTGACGTCATTTCCGGGTTCGGAGCAGCTCGTGCGGTGCCTCGCTTCTCAGCTCTGCATCCACCACGCTGTTAGTGCCTCTGGGCCGGCAGAGGGGCAGGTACATAGGCAACATAGGCTGGGTACAGATAGGGTGCTACTGCGTGAGCCTTGGTAAGTGTTATGTCCCTTCAATCACCAGTTATATCACTGTTTTAGGATGTATGCTTGTACATTCTGCTGGGAATTTTCCATGGTAAGTGTCAAATTTTGGAAAGTCTTGCAGTGATGGTAAAAAAAAAAAAAATCCAGAGGGGAACTAGTGGAATTTGTGGAATTCTGGATGACAGAGGTCTTAATGTGGAATTAATGTGAAATTTATAACCATCCTCTGGTATGTAGCTGACCCCTGAGGCTGCGGCAGTAGTGCGATTTCCATTACCATCATACAATTATGGTTTCTTATGCATTTCATGGTTTTCTTGCGATTTACGATTCTTTTTTCGTTTTCGGTTCATTCAATTTACGATTTCTTATGCATGTTACAGTTTCGCAGGTATTTTCGGTTTCACATGCATTTTGCGGTTTTCTCGCGCATTTTACGGTTTTCTCGCGCATTTTACGGTTTTCTCACGCATTTCACGGTTCTCTTACAATTTACGGTTTCTCATGTTTTTTTTTTAATAGTTTCATGCAGGCTACGGTTTCATTAAAATTTACGGTTTTTCATGCATTTTACGATTTCTCATGCAATTACGTTTCTCATGCTGGTTACGTTTCTCATGTAATTTACGTTTCTCATGCAAATTACGTTTCATGCAATTTACGGTCTCATGCGATTTACGGTGTTCTCATGGAATGTACGATTTTTTTATGCAATTTGTCACTTCTATGCCTATGTTTCTTTCATTTTCTCACGTTTTTCATGGTTCTCACGTTTCTCTTGGTTCCCATGTTTTTCCATGTTTCTCACGCTTCCCATGTTTCCATGTCTCTCACTTTTTTTTTTTTCCGTGCTTCCCATGCTTCTCACGTCTTCCCATGCTTCTCACGTCTTCCCATGCTTCTCACGTCTTCCCATGCTTCTCACGTCTTCCCATGCTTCTCACGTCTTCCCATGCTTCTCACGTCTTCCCATGCTTCTCACGTCTTCCCATGCTTCTCACGTCTTCCCATGCTTCTCACGTCTTCCCATGCTTCTCACGTCATGTGTTTTTATGTCATGGTCTGTCATTCGTTTCACAGTGTTTTCAGGCAGTTTGCAGTTTCGCAGTGTTTTCATGCAGTTTCGCAGTGTTTTCATGCAGTTTCGCAGTGTTTTCATGCAATTTTGCACAGCGTTTCATGCAATTACGGTTTCTCATGCAATGTGTCACTTCTTATGCCTTTTCATGTTTTCTTACATTCCTCATGTGTTTCTTACTTTTCTCATGTGTTTCTTACTTTTCTCATGTTTTTACGTTCTTCCCTTGGTTCTCACGTTTGTTTCTCACGTTTTTTCCCTTGATTCTCACGTTTTTCCTTTGATTCTCGTTTTCCCATGCTTCTCACGTTTTCTCATGCTTCTCTCGGTTTCCCATGCTTCTCTCGGTTTCCCATGCTTCTCTCGGTTTCCCATGCTTCTCTCGGTTTTCCATGTGTTTTACGTTCATGTCATGTTATGTTACAGTTTTCGTTCGCTGTATTTGCGTTAGCTAGTGCTCACATTCAGGGTCTGTCACGTCTACAGATCCGTACAGGCTGAGGTTTCGTTTTAATTGATTGTTGTCCCACAATCTTCTCGCCTGTTTTCCATACGTCATACGTGCACGTTCATTATTACACATTTACTTCTACCCACCACGGTCTGTGGGTACCTTAGCCCTGAGTGTTCGTTTTTAATTTCCTGTCCTGGCGCTGCAGGTTGCTCGGGCTCGCTCACTGCATACAGTAGGGGGGTGTTGTCATTAGGTTCACATTCTCGCGCTACTGGTCTTGTCATTTCTGCACCCACATCATCATACTTGTCAGGTACCAGGGGTGTTATGTCTTGGGCTGGTTGTCTGTATGTTATTTGGTTGCTTTCAAACAGCTGGGTTGTTCATGTTCTACCACTGCAGAATACCCATCACGTCTATGGGTTGACAGATTGAGGTGATCGTTTTTAATTGGCTTGTTCAGTGGCAAGTCTCCTCATCTGTTCTTACGCTGTTTATGTATTTCGTACAAACTCACGTTTCTTATGCAATTTACGTTCTCATGCAATTTACGTTTCTCATGCAATTTACGTTTTTCATGTAATTTACGTGTCTCATGGTATTTACGTGTCTCTTGCAATTTGTTGTCTCTATGATAAACTCACTTTTTTGTGTTTCTCTCGTTTTTCCAGGTTTTCTCATGTTTTCCCAAGGTTACTCTCTTTCCCATGTTTCTCACGCTGTTCATCAATTCACGTTCTTGTGCTACCGGGGTTTCTCATGTAGTTCGCGGTTTCTTGCAGCCTCGGTGCTTAGGCTGCTCATGTTTCGTAAGCTCACATTATACATGTGTTTCGTTCCTTCACGCAGCTTACATTCCTGCCGCAGGTTCTTAGCATGCTCACGTTCTCTCGTAGTTCATGTTGCTGTCCCAGTGGCGTGTCACTTACGTGGAGTAGGTTACCCAGGGGACTGTGGTTTTTCCCTCTGGTATGCTCACGACCTTTTATTTCCTAGTTACATTTGGCTAGGGTTGGCGGAAGCATGGAACCATTGTAAGTCAGCCATGGCAGCTCCAGCAGCCTTTACGGGCTCAGGGGCTTTAGTGGATTCCGAATTTTCTCAGTCTCCAGGTCAGTATCAGTAGGCTTCCTACTTGGTTCGGTTTTTGCCTCTTTAACTCATATCGGCATGGCATTGTCGGGGCGTATCTGGTTTGGACTCAGCATTTCATGCTGTGATCAGCAGACTTCTCATCATGGGTCATATTTTCTGTGTGGTATCTATCACATTCTCATGGTCTCCTTCATGTTTGGTACCAGCTCGGTGCTCAAGGCAGGCCTATACCCGGCTTTTTGGGTCATAAGAGATAGGAGTAGGTTCTGTGTATTTGTGCCAGGAATCCCAGCCCGTTCTGGGTAGGTGGAGGTCGTTTTGTTTCTCTGGGCTTGGCCCAGAGCCACTTTTTGAGATACCATAAGCGTTTGTATTTTGGTAGATTATATGTAATTTCAGTGGGCTATAAGTTGGCATCATATTCATCCTACTGGTCATTTTTGCCCCCTTTTAGGCATACTGACCACTTGACCAGGGCACAACTCAGGTCTATGTTCTTTGTTGCTTTTTGTTCCTTTCCTACACTATCCACAGATTGACTCCGAGTACAAGTGTAAGGCTGACCGCAGGTCAGCCTGTAATTGTAGGAGGAGTCAGGCTGCATAAAGCCTGCCCTCCTTCTTCTCCTTCCTGTGATCGTAGGGTCTCGTGTCCCACCCACCCATTCCCTTTTTTCTTTTTCATTTTATTTCAATTCATACTTGGGTATGCCCCCTTTTCGGCATACTGACCACTTGACCAGGGCACAACTCAGGTCTATGTTCTTTGTTGCTTTTTGTTCCTTTCCTACACTATCCACAGATTGACTCCGAGTACAAATATACTATTAAAAGTGTTTTGTTATATTTGTTTGATGCATGCAGAAAAATGCCCGTAGATCCTGCCACAAATCTTGTGAGCTGATACTTTCTGTACTCTCCTCCTATGCTGTTATCAGTTAGCATTGTTCTCTCTGTGAACCTATCCTCCCCCCTGTGTTATGGAGATGAATAGAGGGGAAAGGGCTCTATAGTCTTGACATGAAAATGCAAGGTCCACTTATGTTTCCCCACTCGTGTAAAAAAACACAAAACACAAATAAAAATTCAAACATTAAGAGAAACATAAATAAATAATAAATATATATTTATTATTTAATTTCATTGTGGCCTGCGACCAGTTACTAAATCACTTAAAGGATAAGTTCACCTTTGGGAACATGTTACATGTTCCACCCGTTTTTAGGGTGGAACATGTAACATGTTCCAATCCTGCAGCTGCTCCCCGATCCCCACACTCCCTGTGACAGCAGGCCAGGGATCTGATCTTCTCCTTGTACCTGCTGTCACTATTTGAAAAGAGCACATCCATGCAGGGCTCCGCCCACACAGCCGCATCATTGATTCACAGATCCCTGTGAATCAATGAACTATTTCATATCATTGAGTCTTCCTATCAGTGTGAAACTGCCTATCTGTACAATGTATGGGCAGACAGTTTACACTGACAGTCTGTAGGAGTCCTGCTAGGCACCCACGATCAGCTGATCGCTGGCGCAATGCTTTCTGGGATCCTACAAAAAAAATTGCATTTTTTTTTTTTTGCATAACATGTACATTTATTTTTTTTTTAAGTACAGTAGTAAACTTATCCTTGTGGCCCTCGCTCTTCAAAAGGCACCCCTGATGTAGGGCATATGCTTGCCAAGGTCTACTGTGAGGTATATTGCATTAATGCATTGTATCTGAAAGTCTTTTTTCTTTACCTATAATTTATTTTGTTTGCAACAGATAACCAATACATACCCAAGATCAGCCTGTGGCCAGGAGCTGCACTTTTACCGCTTGAGTCCCGGGAAGGTTTGGCTGCTGAATGACCAGGCCATTTTTTGCGATTCGGCACTGCGTCGCTTTAACTGACAAGTACACGGTCGTGCGATGTTGTACCCAAATAAAATTGATGTCCTTTTTTCCCACAAATAGAGCTTGCTTTTGGTGGTATTTGATCACCACTGCGGTTTTTATTTTTTGCGCTATAAACAAAGAGCGAAAATTTTGAAAAAAAAACACAATATTTTGTACTTTTTGCTATAATAAATAACCCCATTTTTTTAATTAAAAAAAAGCTAATTTTTTCTCAGCTTAGGCTAATATGTATTCTTCTACATATTTTTGGTAATAAAAATTGCAATAAGCTTATATTGATTGGTTTGCGCAAAACTTATAACGTCTACAAAATAGGGGATAGATTTATAGAATTTTTATTATTATTAATTTTTTTACTAGCAATGGCGGCAATCTGCGATTTTTATCAGGACTGCAACATTATGGCGGACACATCGGACACTTTTGACACATTTTTGGTACCATTGCCATTTATACAGCGATTAGTGCTATAAAAATGCACTGATTACTGTAAAACTGTCACTGGCAGGGAAGGGGTTAACACTAGGGGGTGCTCAAGGGGTTAATTGTGTTCCCTCTCTGTGTTCTAGCTGAAGGGGGGAGGGGACTGTCTAGGGGGAGATGACAGATCGCTGTTCATACTTTGTATGAACAGACGATCAGTCTCTTCTCCCCTCAGAGGTTCTTGGTGTGTCACCAGTGATCGAGCCCGGCGGTCATCGCGACCGGCCGGCCACTCCGGCGGCAAGCAGTGGGCGCGCGTGCCCCTAGTGGCCACAGGGCGAAGCGACGTTATATAACGTCGTTTCTCCCAGCCGTCACACTCAGTAAAACTGCGGCGGCTGGTCAGCAAGTGCTTAAAGATGAGCTTAACCATGGAAACTTTGAACAACCGAAAAGGACATATACCCTCAAAGGAGCTGCTGTTTCATGGGTTCCCTGTTCTTGTGCCCATGACTCTGCAAATAGCACCACACAGTGAGGTTGATTTACTAAAACTGGAGAGTGCAAAATCTGGTGCACCTCTGTATAGAAACCAATCAGCTTCCAGGTTTTATTGTCAAAGCTTAATTGAACAAGCTGAAGTTAGAAGATTGGCTATCACACACAGCTTCACCAGATTTTGCACTCTCCACTTTTAGTAAATCAACTCCAATCTGACACGCCTGGCTCTATGGGGAATATTTATTGCAGTTGTACTGTATATGCAGTACCCCAATGGCAAAAGAGATATGAACAGCAGTAATAAGACAGCAAATAGTTAAACAATAGCATGAATATACCCTCTCTGTCCTGCTGGCCAGATCGTTGGTCATCCTTCTTATGTGGGAGTGTTCAGGATAATGTCCATTTAAGCCCTAATAAAGACACTGGCTCTCTAATACTAGCCAGGGCCATCTTTAATATTGACTGGACCCTGGGCAAACATTTTCTTGGGCCCCCCTCTTCCATGCAATTTCACTCTCCACATGCTTTGAGACATACAATAAATAGCAGCTAGACTCAAAATCAGTTTACTGAATCAGATCAGTCAGCTATTGCGATTGGTTGCCAGAGGTTACAGTGTATCATTACCGCTCACTGACTGGCTGCTAGAGGTTACACTTATGCTTATTGCGATTTATTGCAATATGTATTCTTCTACAAAAATATGTAGAAGAATACATATCAGCCTAAACTGAGGAAAAGATTTGTTTTGGTTTTTTGTTTAAATTGGGATATTTATTATAGCATATTGGGGGTTATTTATGAAAGACAAATCCACTTTGCACTTCAAGTGCAGTCGCTTTAAATCTGAGGGGTAGATCTGAAATGAGGGGAAGCTCTGCTGATTTTATCATCCAATCATGTGCAAGCTAAAATGCTGTTTTTTATTTACCTTGCATGTCCCCCTCGGATCTACAGCGACTGCACTTCCAAGTGCACTTGCAGTGCAAAGTGGATTTGCCTTTAGTAAATAATCCCCATTGTTTTTTTTGTTTTTTTTAATTGTTGCTCTTCTTTTGTTTATAGCGCAAAAAATAAAAACCGCAGAGGTGATCGAATACCACCAAAAGGAAGCTCTATTTGTGGGGAAAAAAGGATGTAAATTTTGTTTGGGTACAGCGTCGCATGACCGCGAGGTTGTCAGTTAAAGCGACGCAGTGGCGTATCGCAAAAAAATGACGTGGTCATTGAGCAGTCAAATCTTCCGGGGCTGAAGTGGTTTAATGCAATCTTTAACCATGTGCAATATTGTATTGGCTTTGCCTTTTGTATGTTACTTTTTTAAGTGTGACTATTTCTGTAATAAATACTTTACTGTATTTACATTT